>VYWZ01000401.1:0-20049 GCA_008711595.1 Fusarium xyrophilum | reverse complement strand
TTACTTTATTTCTTTAATATATACTAAATACTCTTCTTACTAATCTACTATAATCTAATCTCTTAAAACCTTAGAGTTACTAGGGAGATTATCTTATACTTAAGCTATTATTAACTTTAAGTATTCCTCTTATACCTTTTTTAATACTAGCTTCTCTTCTAATAACTTTAGGAAATTCTATAGGCCTATATAAGTATATACTATTAGTACCTGCTTTATAATCTTATATTCTAGCAGTAAATTATATAGTATCTAGAACTTCCTCTTAACCTGGCTAAAAGTAAGCTTAATAATAATCTATAGATATAAATACTATAAGTTATATAGCTTTTCTTTATTCTAAGGCCCTTCCTTTATTACCTTCTAGTTATTAAGATAATATCTAATGCTAGTATAAGGAGCTAGAAGGCCACTGCAGTTAGTAAAGCCAGTATCCCCTATAAGGAACCGCTATAATAGTATCCTTAGGCTTATTAATAGCATATACTATAGTAGCATAGCGTTATTTATAGAGCCCTTATAGCTAGGAAGAATATATAAGAAGGTGCTATTAAGGCGCATACTATATAGTATATTCTAGGTCTTTAGGGACTTCCTATCATATCACTTCTTCTAGCCTTCTTTAGGTATATAGGCCGCTATATATATACTATCTATAGCCCTGATATAGCTAAAAAACCACTGACTTTTCTACTATAATAGCAGCTTAGGGTATACCTCTTCCCCTATAGGCTATATAATAAACTCCCTATATAGTAGCAGGAAGCTTCTAAGGCCTTTAGTGAAGGTAGTATACATAGAGCTCTGACTTATATAGAAGTGATATAAGGCAGCATGCTATATATAGCCTTAACTAATAATATAGAGGAATATTATTAGCTTATGCTCTAAAGTCTAGTATTCTATACCTTCTAGGGTGCCTTTTCTCTTTATCTAGCCAGCTAATGCAGAAAACTCAGGCTTCTTTAAGTATAGTAGCTCTTTAAATCGAGAATTAGCGCCATTTAGTAGCTTTTCTATAATCTTAATAGCTTTAGTTAGCCTACTGGGGTTTATAACCTTTCTTAAGGTCTTGATTATAAGAAAACGTAGGCTTTTTTAGGCTGCCTTTATTTCCTTATACTCAGCAAGCAATAGCAAGAGAAGTAGGTCCTTCATTTGCTCTAGGCTTTCATCACCGCTGACTTCCTCATCATTATAGGGGTCTTCAGCGCCATTGTGATCCATTTTGGGGGCTTCAATCCCCTAACAGCCTTATCAGCCTGACCTGACCGTATCGAACATGTGCCGGATGTCAGCCCAAGGTCGGTCCTATCTGTTATGAGCATTTCACATACAAATGGGCAGAAAAGGCTTGGCAACCTTTCCATTTACAGTTTGCGGCCAAGGGGATAACTTCTGACCGGATAGAAAATCGCTCATCTGGTCAATTCATCACCAAAAGCTGCTTATTTGGGAATAGCTTCATTTTTGGCACAGGTGCCGGATCGAACAAGCGTCCGTTCGTATCGCACACATCAGGGCGTTAATGACCGCCAATAATTCCGTATCGAAAAGGCCAAAAGTTTTAAGTCATGGTGGGATCTAAACCACCTAAGTTGGACGAACAGGGAATCGAACCCTGGACCACTCCCAGATCTTTCAGAAGGCTAAATTATGCTAAGGGAGTATTATACCACTAAACCATTCGCCCGACGAATGTATGACTTTATATTAGAGAAATCAGCATCATCAAGTTACTTACATGTCTCAAGTTATTGCGTGCCTTGGTGAAGGAGCGCGTTGAAACCATTTGCTCGTATTATCTGTGCAAGCTGCTTGACTTGGCTGGCAGTGAGTAGTTGAATGAACTTACAGTTCAAGTTTGCATAAGCGATTCGATATTTGCGTCAGAGGTTTCGCTCTTCTGCCTGAAATCCATTCATGTTCTTGTCGAGTGTAAGTGGATTGACGTATGCAAAACCATGTCGTGGAATATTGTAAGCAGACGCTGCACGTTTTGTTTCAATATCTTCTCAAATGCATTCCAATTAGAATATGGTAGCCTAATCATAGATGTGAGTCCTCTCAACTCAGTATCTTGATCGCTCCATTTCATTCAGTGATGACCCGATTCTGTGGCTGTCGGCGGGGTTCCAGTGACTGACGTCTCAACTACAGCCAATCACGCACCCCCTTCCTCCCTGCACAGTCCCTCTTACGCAAGCCCCTCCCCAGAGACGCCACCCTTCAGGCGACCCAGCTTCTGTCGCGCATGGCGTAGCGCACAACCTCGCAAGAACCCTTCGTCATCGTCAATCAGGTCACACGCTCTCTTTTCTTCCTCGCACCAAACAAGCATACAAACAACCATCAATTCTTCAACTCAACCGCTTTCTCTTTCTATCAAGAGTTTCGAACGCTCTCTACTACGCAACAATGTGTTCCGCCGACTTCTTCCTCGCTTTCCTCGCCATTCTCTTCCCCCCACTGCCCGGTAAGTCCACCAGTTTTCCCTGTCGCACATCATCGCTAACATCGATTTAGTCTGGGTCAAGTGCGGTCTCTGCAGCGCCGATTCTCTCATCAACATCCTCCTCTGCTGTCTCGCCTATATCCCCGGCCTTTTCCACGCATGGTACATCATCGCCAAATATCCTGAGCCGCCCTACGAGTACGAGTCTTTGCCACAGGATCGTGAGGGTAACCGCGTTACCTACGTCTACGTCCAGTGCCCGCCAGGCCCTCATCAGCACGGCCATGGCCACCCCCAGAACCAGCAGCCCAAGCCCCAGCCTCAACCTCATCATGGTGGTGCTAGCAACAACAATAGTAGCATGAACTACGGCACTCAGAACGCTGGTGGTTCTTCTCGTCCTGCGCCCCAGCACCATGGCGTGACAAGCAATGGCGAGGGTAGTTCTGAAAACCAGGGCGTGCCACCTTCCTACGCCGACGTCGTCGCAGGAGACCACAAGATTCAGTCCAAGGATTAAACGCACGCCATACGTCTCTACACGATACGGAAATAAGATACCGAAATGGGTTCGTCCGTCGCTGGGAAATTTCAGCAACTTGTTACAATTTTGCGCAACTGTCCACCACAACAAGCGGGTCCTGAAGGACTTGGGTGAGATGGCCGAGTTGGTTATGGCGCCAGGTTAAGGTTAACCTTAACACCAATCTCCTGGTGGAGCAATCCTCCTGGGTTCGAGTCCCAGTCTCATCAATAAGTTTCATTTTTTGCGCATTCTCACGATGTTTTTTTTTTTTTTTGCTCAAGTCTTGAGACGAAGGGATTGTCGTTTGCTGAATCATGGGTGCTGCCAGGAGGAACTCGACTCTATACAGGCGCCTGTGTTTTCTCCACTTCATAATAATTAGGAGTTTTTGACCTTTGGGTCTGGTTGGTTTCAGGCGGTTCTAGTACAATGATTCAATATGAGTATTGCACGCATTCCGGCTTGTTTGTGGTTAATTAGACTTACTTGCGTAGGCCTGAGTCTTGAAGGCTTGTTTCCAGGCTGCTCTTCTACTAGGTATGAAGTTTTCTGGACACAGTTAGCTTATACAGACCTACTACGTTTTCGTTCTATAAAAACATCACGTAAGTGACGAATTCTGCGGATTACTTCTCCAGTAGTTATATCACATGTATAAGTGGAAAGGGTAAAGCTTGCTCAGGTCTACTTATGACCTCGTAGCCTAATCCTGGATGCAAATATACATTGTCCAGCTAAATTCAGGTCCTTTAACGCCAAATCCAAGACCAGACATCTAACAGGATGTTAGGTCGATAGCAACACTCCATGAACAAAGTAAAAGTAAAAGATCGATTGCCATCATGGACGCCTTGCACCGAGCCGCAGCGCAGCGCGGCTGTTTTTCTACGTTTGATCATTTGATCTGATCCCCTTTCGATCCTTTAGCACATGGGTATCGAGCTCCATTTCCGTCTAAGCACAATGCTTCTTGATATCCGTCCCCATTTTTAACTGTTGGTTTTTGTCATGATCATAAAAGGTGTCAAATGTCCTTGCCCTTTTTGCATTCCCGTGAGACTTACGCCATCCCTTCGAAAATGCGTAAAAGACTCCTTACACCTGTCAAGGCGTTCTCGTCGGGTCCTTGGCCGGGGGTCCATTCGGCGTGGGCAAAGTCAATGAGTTTTAGGGAGTATATTTGTGGTAGGGAGGCCTCGAGGTCCGAGTCTTCGTCCAGCTCGTCTTCGTCATCCAGAGCGATGCCGCTATCAACCCTCTTGGTAGTTCGAGCTGCTTGGCCGATACCTGCCTCTGCGTCGATGAGTGCGTTGTTCTCCTCAATGGCGCTTCGGAGGGCTTCACCATCGCCCTCGAAGATAAATAGTAGTGAAGACGAGTACATTCGGCTTTCATGTCGTGAAAGGATATCTTCAACTCTCTGGAGATCTCGAATGAAGGCTGCGCAAACGGCCTTGCCGAGATCTTCATCAATGCCAGCGCTTTTGTTGAAGATGAATTTTCGGAACTGGTCCACGACGTTTTCTTGCGTGACTGTTGTTCGGCCATAGTCCTTATCGTAGATCTTGTAGTTTTCCTCGTCTAGTTCTGAGGCATCCTCTGATCCGCGGTAGACCCGCATTCCTGCTATCCGGAATCCCAAGCTACCGTGTGTCGTCTCGGCCGAGATCTTGTCGAAGCGCTGCTTTTTTTGTTGAGGGGCATCGTCGGCCCAGAGTCTTACTCCCAACTTGACATCGAGGATGTTGGGGCTCTTGAAGCCAAAGGTAGCATTGTCCAGCACAACCGCCTTGTCGGTCTTGATCTTGTTATCCTTGGCTGGGACCCAAGCGTCACCCTCTTTTTGTTGTGTCGCTGCTGTAGCATGAGCAACCTGTTCGGTCACCGAAGCCACAATCTCTTCCTTTGACGTCTTGAGATCTCCGGCGTGGGAGATAACACCAGCGACAGCCTCGTCTATTGTCTTCTCAGTGGGATCGGTGAGTAGGAGGGATCCCATAAACAATGGCATTATATCGGCGAAATCGGGATGTCTTCGGTTGGCAGACTGGTAGAAATCGATCTCGGACTGTGTGCAAGGCTTGATGAATAGTTCGCCATCGGGGGTACAAAGCGTGCCGGCACTTTGAGTCATCGAAATTAGCATGATGTGGACGAAGCGCGGGGGTGGCATTGTGACGCAAACATGCCAAGCCAGAGCGACAGAGGCGCTCTCAAGGGATAGTAAATTGCTTGGAGGAGAAGCGCATATGCAATGCGAAAAGGATCAAGAGACTTACTGGCCGGCGACAGCGTAGTTGTAATCGCGAAGCTCTTTGCGATCAGGCATTTGTTTTGATCCCATCATAGTTGGTGGGATTGTGAGTGTGGCGGTGGGCTCGCGCCGGTCTTTGGTGTAACAGTTGCAAAAGGGTGCTTGCTTGATCAAAAGAGAGAGGCTAGGGAGGGAAAAGGACAATCAATGTTGTGAGAAAGAAGCGATCAAGGTCCGGAAGCGACTGGCGAAGGAATGTTATAGAAATGTCGAGGGGTGAGGGCGGTGAAGAAGCCTGTGGAGAGATGCGCAGTTGTTAAAAGGAATTGGACTCTGAAGCTGGAGGCTGGAGTGGCTCAGTTCGCAGGGTTGAGCCTAGTAGCGTAGCGTATGGTAGTGGTCGAGTGCGGAGGGGGTCAGCTCAGCGCAAGGCGAAGCGTATATAGGGGACTCAGTGCGTTAAGTAGGTTTGATTTGAGTGGAGCGCCAAGTGAGGCAAGTTTTGAGGGGAAGAAAAGAAGATGGAAAACGGCCACTACAGGTAGGATGGGGATGAAAATAGGGAATAAAAGATATTCTTGAAATCAGGGTCAAGCACGATGAGGTCTTCCAAGAAATCTAGGGGCGCAGAAAGCGAGAAATTCAAGGAGGGAGAGAGCGAGAGAGAAGAAAAAGAAGTGATCAGCACAGGATCAACCCCCAGTCTTGTCTGTCTTGGTCAAGGTGCGACACGTCAAGGCACAAGGAGACGAGTTTGTTCAGAGGGGACGGTTCCGCTTCGTCCGCAGATACAAGGGCGCTTGTTGCTCTGGAGGAGTTGGAGTAGAATAAAATAAAATAAATGGAGAGATCCGAGCGGCGATTTTGTATGTAATTTTTGTAGGCACTCTCCAAGCCTTCCTTGGTCAGCGTTTGTGACGGACCAGTGGGAAATTGGAGGATGGTGTGAGGCCAACGATGATGCTTCTCTGACAAGAGCCAGTCAGACGAGAATTGTGATGTACGGGATTGATGGTAAATCGTCATTAGAACGGCACTTCACGGGCTGTTTATACAGTATTTCTGACGTTGCTAACCGCAAATCACAGAGCGGAACGAGTTAGTGACTAGGCAACTCCAACGACAACTTACTCACAGTCCTAGGCATTACACAGCCAGCAGACAACAAGGTACAGTACAGCCCGTGGATGGCAAAACATTTCCCCTCAAAGCGATAGCGAGACGAGCCCCGAATAACGAAGGCGATCCATCTCCAAGCCCCTCATCTCAGCGGCAATACCAGCGAGTCAACGACCAAACAACAGCGAGAAGTGAGCCCTGTCAAGCGCTCTGCCTCGCTGAGCCACAGCCAACAAGAACAGGGGTCCGGTTCCATTGGCGCCCGGCATACTCATACTCATCGTAGTTTGGCATATTTTCGGTCATTTCCAAGAATTAACATGTCTCACTGTCCAACGTTTTGCTGGTTACACGTCGCAACGACCTAGATTAGTTCTATCATCAGACCCAACCGGGGTGTTTACGGTATGCAAGGAACACAGGGTTTTGGGATCACGGATTTGTTCATGTGCTGCGTTTGCTTGCTTTGCTGGCGTGGACATGAGCGGCGATCTTGCTGTAAACTGCGATCTGACTTGACGCGGGTTTGCTAAGAATGACACGAGATTTGTCATTTCTTGGGTACAAACAATGCTATTGATTCGTAGATCCAAGCGGATTCAACGAGCCTGGGGCCTAGACAAACGCGGAACGGAAGAGAAATCATGTCTGTAGCCTACTAACATGCATCCATGCATGTATCATGCACGTAGATGAAGCCTCAGCGCCTCAACTGATACTCGAGTTGAGCTAGCGTCTCAACCCCATACACTACACTATGCAGTCCGAGCTCAATCGGACTCTTTACACATCGGTTGAAACACCAAAAACAACAATGCTACACAAACATTCAAGTGGTACAACCCCAAAACACTATACATAGTCTCACTATCACACCCTATCAGCTTCACCCGCTCAGCTTAGCCAGAAACCGCCTGGTGACCTCTATCAACTGGCCCCCAGAGCCAATGACAACACCCACGAATCAAAACAGGATGCCTGTGCCTTTTTCCTTAAATCCCTCTCTTGTCTTGTCGACACGCTTTTCTTGACCGGGATGGGCCGGGCCGTATTTACCGGCGTGGTTTTGGTTGGTGCAAGCACTAGGGGGTATCGTGAAAGCCTTGCTTTCAGCCCGGCTGTGATAGGCATTCTGTGTTGAGGGGTTTCTTGGGATTAGACGATGGGCTTTTTGCTAGTCTGATTGGTGTTATATTCGTATAGTACACCAAGTCGTTGAAGGGAATGCGTGCATTAAAGCTAGGTAAAATACCAAGCTGAACCCTGTTGCAAACACAGGAGTTGGATATTGCATGACTGCGCTAAGCCTAAGCTAGATTGGTGAATTTCTGTATACTCACTTAGTACAGAGATATTCTGTCAATAGAGTCTGAGCTTTGGGACATAAAGGCCAGTAGGATCAGATATGTTAGAGTCACTTTGTGTCAACCTGATGTCATGTTGACACTCTGTGATCCTGAGAATTTGCAACCTTCATTACTTTGCGTGCAAGAATTCTAGCTATCTCATGGAGAGAAGCAGTAGCGTTAAGTCATGAAATTCTATTCTCTGAGACTGTAATCCTATACGCTCAAGCCCACTCATAGTATGAGAAGGACTTAATAGGTAAGTATATGTATAAGGGCTTCGTTGACCTACATCATGAACACCGACACGGTCTGGAGCCTTGGTCGATTGGTAGCTTGCGAGTTAAAAGCTACACCTTGACCTACAGAATCTTCCGCTTTCGAAAAGATTTGGCATATTGCATGTAGTTCGTATGAGTGCGTTGAACACAGGAGTCTGAGCTTCATGGGAACGCGCAGCTTTGAAGTAGCTTGCCGTCTCCTATATATCCGCCCGTGTTTGAGCCAAACAGCGTAGCGGTTAACATCTAACAACTAAACTGCCATGTTTTCAGACGGAAGTGCTCAGTCAGTTCCTTGCTGCACTCCTTGTCATAAATGCCCCCTTGTAGTCTCTTAATCCCAAGAGAACGACACTAGCGAATCCTGATGCTAGCATAGGTTTCCCGCTATGGATCAAGGATTTGACACTGCCAGCCAGTCCCTTAAAATCAGTTCGTCCTATCTTCAGGTAGGCATCTCTGGCTGATTTCTCCGTGTCTTCATCTAGCCTATGAATCATGGGGTTACTGACTACCTAGGTATATAAACCTCAGAGTTCCTCATCCCCAAGTCTCCTTCTTCTTCTCATCTTCGTCAACAACTACCATGGCTGAAGATTCCAAGCCTCAGGTCGAGGAGCCTTTGGCTCTGCCAGGGTCCCTCCAGGGCATCGCCAAGAAGAGCCGAAAGAGAAGAAACAAGACCCTCGTCAACCGTGGTCCTACAGCGCTTCCAAAGAACCGTGGAAGTGGTTTCGAAGAGTACTTTGCCGACCCGCCTCTGACCCCCGTCGAGGCCACAGAGGAGAAGAATGAGATCTACTCTCCAGACCTCCCTTTTGCTGAGTACGACCGGTAACTCTCTTGGTAAATACCAATGCTAATATCTACAGGCGCATGCAATCTTGCATCCAGCGTTTCCGCTCCCGACGTCGTCTCCAGGGTGACCGCGGTCTCTACTTCAACGGGTATCTCTTCCTTGGCGGCGTCGACACATCGCCCAACACCTTCGGCGGTCTCAGCCAGCAAGAGCTGAAGGACCTGACTCCCGCCCAGCGCCGAGAGGCAACTGCTACAGATATCATCTGGGCCAACTCTCAAGGCGGCGATAAGTTCTACGATGGCGATGACAAGAAGTGGACTGTCGATTTTGCTGCTGTCGTTGCAGGCTTCTTCTCCGTCAGTCTTGTCCACCTAACTTCCTTTGAGCCCAGGAGAATGGAGGAGGGTATCGACACGATTAAGAACTTTCTTCGATACGTCCTCCAGCACGACGTCTGCCCTGAGTACGAGGACAGTGTCAATGAGGCTCTGGAGCTGTGCAAGACTGCGAGCGTCGAGTGGCCCATGATCCGACAGCTCATGGCTGATCTCCCCGGCTACTTCACCCTCGCCTGCTCGGAGATTTTCCACCAGGGATATACCGAGGAGCATTGGTCATTCCAGACCTTCAAGCGACCCAAGAACTTCGATCCCAAGGCTGTCTTTTTCGCGGCTTTTGCTCTCATGGACGAACCTGAACTCTTCGAAAAGCTGTCTCTCAAGGAGCCCAGCTTCGCCAGCGAGTTCACCTGCACTCTTGAGCTGGTTGAAGTCGTCCGCCCTGAGGAGGATATCGTAAAACGATTCAACTCTCTCGTCATTGGCGACAAAGTAGCGAACCATGTTCCTGTTGGTAAAGCAGTCTTCAAACAAGGCTACATTCAGGATGACTGGGAGAATCCATGGGTTGGTGAATGGCCTGTCAAGGAGGATACTATCACTCTCTTCCTCGACGATGCTCTTCTGGCAAACATGGTGCCGGGATTGAGGATGGTTGCAACTATCACCGAATTGGATGCAGGACTGCGGTTTCTCAGATCCGTCGACATGATTGTCCCGTCGTTCTTCATCTTTCTGCCTCAAGAGTTGATGCGCCACTACAAGGAGCCCAGAGTTGACGATCGCGCTGCCCCCTCCACCCGAGATAGGCAGAAGGGGAAGGGTCTTGATGAGGACGAATACTGAAGGGGAATTGAAAGTTGGTCAAATGGTTAAAAGTTGAGATGACAGCTACAGGGTAGGTTGGAAGGTAGAAGGTAGGCACATAGCTCTACGAGATTAGTCGACAGAATTAATCCACACTTGACATGGCGTTTCTACACGAGTATTTTTGTTTCACATAACTATAACTTGCCTAGGGGATGAAACAAAACTCAGGACCTTGATCCTGAATGACAAAAAAGACGTAGGTAAACTTACATAAACTGGAGACATCCTCACTAAGCTCAGGATATGATTTTACTGAGCTTATTTTGACACCCTGAATTAAAACCTGGTCTTTTCTTGTCCCTGAGGCTTGCTCTTCCAACTTTATCTCATCCTTGCATCGAGCTTCTGGAAAGCTTCCAAGAGCCCCACGCACAGACAGCTTTGATCGCGACGACATTTCTCTTCCGTCAAAGTCGATGTAGCGACAATGTCAATTCCCGGCCTGGGCCAGATTCCCACACAGGTAAATATCTGTCACCACCACGAGTTAGCACTCACTGACGTTTATCATAGCCCATCGCCTCGAGCACCCGCGTCATCACCCTCCGACCAGCCTGCGAATGGCGCTTCCAAGTCTCCTCCCCGGTAATCGTCAAGCTCCTCTCCGGCACAGCAGAGAAAGACGGCGTCGAACTAGGCCCTAAGAACGCTTATACCTTTGCGGGCGTCAAGTCAAAGATTCTGACGTGGCATGGATGCGAGCTTGAGATCGATGGCCGATGCGATGTTGACTCCGTGGCGGAATATGCGAATCCGACTGATAACCCGGCGAACGTGCATGTGAATCTCCATGGACAGCTTAATGATATGCGACAGAAGGCGGCGAGGGAGGGAAGAGAGGGACCGAGGGTGTTGATAGTTGGACCAGCTGATGTGGGAAAGACAACGGTTGCAAGAACGTTGACGAGCTATGCGACGAGACAAGGCTACCAACCTCTAGTGGTGAACGCGAATCCTAAAGAAGGAATGCTCAGTTTACCGGGAACTTTGAGTGCGACCGTTCTTGCGACTGTCATGGACATTGAGGCCGTGGACGGCTGGGGAAGTACGCCAACTAGCGGCCCAAGCAGTGTGCCCGTGAAGCTCCCTCTAGTATTCTACTACGGACGAGCTTCGCCTGATGAAGACCCTGATTTTTACCGCGAACTCACGAGTAAACTTGCTGGAAGCGTGAGTGCGCGCTTGAGCGAGGATGAGGACGTCAAGAGCTCAGGCGTCGTCATCGATGGCATGGGTCTTCCTGAGCAGAGCAAAGATGGGTATGAGCTGGTCGCACACATCGTCGATGAGTTTTCCGGTACGTCCTGCTCCCAGTGCATAGAGAAAACAAGCTAACGAAACCAGTCAATGTCATCATTGTGATTGGCTCAACAAGTATCACCTCCGAGCTATCTAAACGATTCAGCAACGAGCGAACAAGTCTTGGAGAACCCATCAGCATTGTTCCCATCGACAAGTCCGACGGCGTCGTTGTTCGAGACGAAGCATTCCTACAGCACGTAAGAGAAGCAGCTATCAAGGAGTATTTCTTCGGCGACTCCAAGCGCACTCTCAGCCCCCTGATCCAGCAAGTCGATTTCGACAGCGTGATCGTGTATCACAACTTCGACGGTACATAACCCTCGCCAAGCATTCTACAACCTATTCTTACTGACTCACTATGCTAGAACATTCTCCCAGCCAGGGTGTCACCCGAGAAGACCCCTCAACGCCGATGCAGCACTGGACGTTTGCCATCATGCACGCAACACCTAAGGAGTTGCCCGGTACGGTCCGTGCTGCAAATGTTATGGGCTTCTTGTACGTGTCGGATGTGGATGAAGAGCGCCGTAAGATCAAGCTCCTTTCGCCGGTGAGCGGACGGTTGGGTGACCGGCCGCTTGTGTGGGGGAAGTGGCCGGAACCGTTTATTAACCTGCTCGGATAAGGGAGTTTCTGCTTCCTGGCAGGGAGTGAGAGACGGTGCTGGACCTGGTCTACGGATAAGGACATGTTTTGGCCCATACGGTATACGGTCGATAGTCAATGCTAAAGCAATTTTTACTCACGGGTAGCCAAATTGTGTTCGTCGTCAAGGTCAAGGCTGATTGCATAGATATATTGTGAATATGAAGTCCGAGTTTGTCTGGGAGGGCGTCAAACTGATGTTCCCTTCCAGAGACACAACCGTCCCTGCGGGCGTGGAATGCCTTCCAAACACAACTTGCACTGTATTCGTACCACTTGCATCCGAAGTTGTGCCTCCCGTGCAAGCCAGTATCCGGTATCTCCTAGTTTGGCAAGTCTTGTTTTCATCGTGATACAGAAGTCATGGGAGAACCCTAAATATCCCCAACTCTTGCACTTATCTTGCCTTTCTCGTAAACATTTCGCAACATCCATGGTATTGACGCACATGCGACTACCCCATACCCCGCATCGTTTATCATGAATGGAGCCTTTGTGAAAAGCCAAGAAGGTGGATGAGACGCTGCACGGAGAAACAGGGAGAGTCTATCTTCATTTCACATGGTAGTGGCATGATGTTCAAGACACAGGGCTAGCCTGTCGTCGAGAACCGGAGATACGAGCAGTCATCTTCGGCGAGCGAGTTGTTTTGAGAAGCTGTACAGGGTCATTGGAGGTTGGTATCCGGGGAAGTTCGATGTCTGGACCCTCATCAAAGCTTGGTTTAAGCTTGTTCCCCAGACTTACCCCGTTCAACTTCATTCAAGCGCTAGCGTTATCATTGTCGAAAAGTGCCATTGGCCCATGCTGATCTCGTACGGAGTAGTCGATCAAACGTTAGCTATCGTGCTGTAATGTCTGAGCCGTTCGTCCTCCGTCTCGGCCATCGGTGGTCGTGGCTTACATCCCGGTGCACGGCCGGTCCGGAGTCTAAAAGACGGCGCCGAGTGAGCGGCACTTGCTTGTGACATTCTAACAGTGAGATGATTCCTTGGCTGTAGATCAAGAAGACCCGTATCCACTAGCAGCAAGGTTACGTGGCTGTGTAGTGCCCTTGTTGTTCAGAAGTCAGAGCCCGTGGCAGAACCGGGAACCTCTGAACCACTGCGGAGGAGCACCGTCATGTTTCCTAGCCCAAGGATCAAGAGGGCAGGGGTCGTTTCAGGCGGTTCTGAGAGGAGAACCCTGGCCAGGCTTGCAACCCAATTGTTAAGCTTAAATCTTAGCGTGATTCTGGAGCAAGAGCCGCAAAAACAAGGCCATTCCCCAGATGGCCTCGACCGTAAACGGGTGGCAGGGTGAATGAAGGCTCAATGTGGTCATTGGAGGACAAAACAAGCATAACGAGCAACACAATGCAACGATGCAGGTTTCCATAAAAACAAGCCAGCAAGAGTAGTGACATTTACCACCATCGTTGCCAAGCAAAGCCAATTTGGCTCGTCGTAGAAGGTGATCAAGAAGAGAATTGTCTTGGCCGAGGCGAAGCAAAAGCAACGCAGTATTGGTCAAATGTCGTCGTATGCCAAGCCCAAGCCATGCCAAGTTCAAACAAGCATTCTCTCATTGGAGAGAAGAAGTGTGACAATGAGACGATGCGAGGATAAAAGATGAAGTGTGATTGATTGGTCGCCCAATGACTGATTAGTACATCGGCTAACCTCATCATGCGGATATTGTTGACTTGATGCCGAGGCGGATAAGTTACCGCCTGCTGACGACAGACGCTAATGGACAGTGATTGTTGGTGATTCTAGCACAGTAATGGATATTGATCCAGGCAGATGATGTTTGCGTTGCCATTGAGACTGTACTGTAGCTTGTGTCGTATTGTGTTCTGTTGTCCGAGGATTTGTCCAATGGATTTGAAGCCCGAGATGGCGTTTCCAAGTCTTTTCCTCTCCTTCAAACGCAAACGCTAACATTGATAATTCGCACAACTTTGATGAGTATTGGACCGTCGGTCACTCGCAGATGACGATTCAGACAGAAAGACAAGAGAAACAATTGTCCAAGGACACCAATTGCTGATTCGACCGACGGGCGTAGGTATTGGACCCCCTGCAACCCCTCGTGACCTTGGCAGGATAAGCTTTGATTCGTCTGCATCCCACGCGATACTGCACCAAGAGGAGTACTTGGGAGTACATTGTCCGTCTTTGTTGGTGTGGGAGAACAGCGTGTCTCGAGCAAGTCTTTTTGCTTTGATGGCGCCAAAGAGGCCTTTCTGGTTCCACCAAGATAAGATATGAAGCTTGGTGGACGGACGATGCTTCAATTGGCATTGCAGTAAATGGATGGTGAAGTGTTTGGTCTCGCTACAACTAAATCTGAGGGAGTCTCGTTGAACACTGTCGACTCAATGGCTGGAAACAATACCGTCATCTCTCTAATGCTCTGACAATGGATCTTAGTACCTGGTAGTACCATTAGATGCGCCGACGGAGCACGTGTGTACTGGACTGCGGGGCAGCACAGCACATACATGGGTGCGTGAGTGTGTAAGTGGGAAGCTCGCACTCCCGTGTTATTCACTTCCTTTCCTCTCCTCTATTGGACTGGACTGGACTGGATCGGATCTGAGTCTCTAGGGATGGGAGACTGAGGTTTGGGATAGGTACCCGTCTCCCACTTAGACGAACCTCCCTCCTATAGAGCCTCGCTCGGTACCGTCCTGGTTCCCTCCTACCTTGGATTGTAGATAAAAGCTGCCACCCTCTCAAACTCTTTCCACGACTTTTCCTTTCTTCTCTACCCAGATATCGTGCTTCACGCGATCTCTTCCCTAAATATCACTTCAACTCTCTTTTCAGCTTTACTCAGAAAAGCCTCCCGGCTGATCCTCTGCGGCCGGTCCAAAAACATCTTAGCCCAGCTCCCCTCCGCCTTTCGCTTATACCAACACCCATTCGATGGGAGAAACCGAATCCAAGTCCGCGAATGGTGCCCTTCACGCCACTTCCACGTCGGCCTCGTCGACCGTCGCAACAGGTCAGGACGACCAACCCCCTATAGCGGAACCCCCAGACCTACTAGCCATAGAGAAGCCGATTCTTCCCCATACGCTCTCCGCTCATCGCGTCGCCAGAGACCTCAAGTCCGACGTCGACGATGGTTTGAGTAGCGAAGAGGCTGCTGCCCGCCTTGCGCGGGACGGCCCTAATTCTATCAAAGGCGCCAAGGGCATCTCCCTGTACGAGATCTTCATACAGCAGATTGCCAATGCCCTGACTGTCGTCCTCATCGCCGTGACCGCTCTGTCCTTTGCTATCTCGGACCATATTGAGGGTGGTGTCGTCGCCGCCGTCATTGTCCTCAACATCGTTGTCGGGTATGTCTTTGCTGCGTCACTCGCTCGCCCAGCCAAATCTGCTGGTCAAGTCTTGTCGCTTGCTGCTGCTGCAACTCCCCACATCGTTGCTGCACTCACCTTGCTACACACACCTTCTTCTCGTTCCTGTTCCTGTTCCTTGTTCCTGCTGCCATACGGTGAAGCCTGTGGTTTTGCCATGCGTAAGGCCAGAAGCCCCAAGCACTGAGGCCGAATCCTGTGCCGTACCCTGAAGCTGACAGTCCGAATCACATCTAGCCGTACTCATTAATCTCCACTCCATGCTAACGTTATACCTGCTAGATTGATCCAGGACTACCGCGCTGAGCAGACCATCCAGTCGCTCTATGCTCTGTCCACTCCTAAGTGCAAGGTCATCCGAGATGGTCACAGTGAAACTGTCAAGGCCGAAACCCTCGTCAAGGGAGACATAGTCTCTATCACGACTGGCGATGTTGTTCCTGCCGATCTGCGCCTGATCCAAGGTATCAACGTTTCTACCGATGAGGCACTTCTCACTGGTGAATCTATCGCCATCAGCAAGAAGCCTGATGTCGTATTCACCGACCCCGATATGCCCATGGGTGATCGTGTTAACCTGGCCTACTCCGGAAGCTCTGTCACTAGAGGGCGAGCCACCGGTATTGTCATTGCTACTGGTATGGAAACAGAGGTCGGCCAAATCGCCGAACTCCTGCGCAAGACTAAGAACGACGACACCGAAAGGACTCCCGTCGGTCGCGCAGTTTGGAAGTCCTACCAGTTCTGTCGCAGAATCCTTGGCCTCGAGGGAACCCCTCTCCAGGTCACGCTCAGCAAGTTCGCCCTGTTGCTTTTCGCCTTCGCCATTATCCTGGTCATCATCGTCTTTTCCGCCAGTCTGTGGAAGATCACCGATGAAGTCCTTCTGTACGGTATCTGCGTCGGTGTGGCTGTTATCCCCGAGTCTCTCCTCGCAGTTTTGACAGTTACAATGGCCGTCGCCACCAAGGCAATGGTTCGCGGCAATGTCATTGTTCGTCAGATGCCTTCTCTAGAAGCCGTCGGAGGTGTTACCAACATCTGCTCGGACAAGACTGGTACCCTGACTCAAGGACGAATGATTACACGAAAGGTTTGGCTCCGTGGCGACCTCGCCGGAACTGTTGAGGGCACCGCCAACCCCTACGACCCTCACAGCGGAACTGTCAAGTGGTCTGCTGACCTGGCTGGAAGCTGCCTGAACACTTTCCTCAAGGTTCTTACTCTTTGCAACAACGCCACAGTCAGTGACGGCAAGAAAGAGCCCGAGACGGACTCTAGCAGCATCATCACTTCCGAAGATGCTGAGTGGAAGGCTATTGGCGAGCCTACAGAGATTGCTCTCAAGGTCTTCGCTATGAGGTTCGGCCGCAGCGTTTCCGGGGGTGACACCCTGGTTGCTGAACATCCTTTCGATTCTTCCTGCAAACTCATGAGCGTTGTTTACAGTAATGAGATCGAACAGACTCGACACGTCTATGCCAAGGGCGCTGTTGAGGTCCTCCTCACCAAGCTCACTGAGACTGAAGAGTTTAAGAAGGAAATCCTTGCTAAAGCCGAGGAACTCGCCAGCCAAGGTTTGCGAGTGCTCTGCATCGCAACTAAGCCTATGAATGGCGACGTTCAGGATTGTCATGATCGTTCCAAGGTTGAGACTGAGCTTCAGTTTGTCGGTCTGGCTGGTCTCTATGATCCTCCTCGCCCTGAGACTGCTGGCGCTGTTGAACAATGCCGCGCCGCCGGTGTTACTGTTCACATGGTTACTGGCGACCACATCAAGACCGCCACAGCCATTGCTTACGAAGTCGGTATTCTCAACAAGAACATCCCCCTCAAGTCCAACGCCGTCATGGCAGCTGCCGACTTTGGTGCTCTCAGCGACGCTGAGATTGACTGCCAGGACAAACTCCCCGTGGTTCTCGCTCGCTGTAGCCCTCTGACCAAGGTTCGCATGATCGAAGCCCTCCATCGCCGCAAGGCATTCTGTATCATGACTGGTGATGGTGTCAACGACTCGCCTGCTCTTAAACAAGCTGATGTCGGTATTGCCATGGGAGACCGCGGTAGCGACGTCGCCAAAGAGGCGGCTGACATGGTTCTCACTGATGACAACTTTGCCTCGATCGTTACTGGTATCCAGGAAGGTCGACGACTTGCTGACAATATCCAGAAGGTATGTTGTGGCTCTTATTGCCTGTTGATACGATTGCTGATTGGTGCAGTTCCTTCTTCATCTTCTGACATCCAATTTGGCTCAAGTCATTCTCCTTCTTATTGGTCTTGCCTTCAAGGATGTGAATGGTGATGCTGTCTTCCCCTTGTCCCCGTTGGAAATCCTTTGGGCCAACCTGGTTACCTCGTCGCCTCTAGCACTGGGTCTCGGTCTCGAGGAAGCCTCTCCTGATATCCTTCAGCGACCTCCCCGCAGCTTGCGCAGCGGAGTGTTTACCCTTGACCTCGTTCGCGATCAGCTTTTCTATGGGCTCGCCTCAGGTTCGCTCTGTCTGTGTGCTTTCATGCTTGTCAATTATGCTTCATCTGGCCAGGGTTACTACCCCATGGCGGAAGGCTGCAACGAGAGCGGACACGATGAGTGTGATCTTGTTTATCGCGCTCGTGCCACGACCTTCTCCACCTTGGCGTTCCTGTTGCTCGTCACAGCATGGGAGGTGAAGCACTTCCACCGCAGTCTCTTCAACATGGACGAGGGTGCGACTGGCCCCTTCTCTGTATTCAAGACCATCTACCACAACAAGTTCCTCTTCTGGTCCGTTGTTGCCGGTTTTGTCATGATCTTCCCTATCGTGTATATTCCCTACCTCAACACTGAGGTGTTCAAGCACAAGGGTCTTTCATGGGAGTGGGGTGTCGTCGCTGGCTGTGTTGTTGTATATATCGCTCTCATTGAGATGTGGAAGGCTTGCAAGAGACGGCTCAAGCTGGGTCTTGGCTCGCATCCGGCCGCCCAGAGCCAGGCTCAAGTCTAAGCTCAGGAGACGAAACACTTAAATCGGTGAGACAAAAGGTGTGATGGCAGTCGTAGTGCGGGAAGCTAGTCGTGAGGTATGGGGGACAGGTTTTGGGATATTTACACGGTTATCAGAATGTTTTGGTATTATACTTATTGCTATTATCCTCTTGTCAATACATTTCCTGTCGAAGAATTCCCTATGCAACACTATATGATTAAGACTGTCTATTTGATTGATTGAAACCTTTTCGTGAGAGCCCCGGAATCTCTGCACAGCCGGCGATGCTGTGAGGCCAAGGGTGCTCCAGCCGTGAGGTGATGGTGCCGGCACCGGAATGGTCGGTCTGGTCTAGTCGGACACGACCCATGGGTGAAGTATTCATAAATGTCATCTTATCTGCATTTACTCATCCTTAGACTTCTTGATGGGGTTTCCATCCTTGTCCACCAAGCCCTTCTCGCGCATGACTCGGAGGGCCTCGTGAATAGGGTCCAGCTCGGGAATGGGAGCACGGTGAGAGTCCCAGTAGTTATCGGCCCATGTGAAGTATTGGCCGTAGTTGCAGGTGAAGAACATGTGGTGGAGAGTGTGGTGGGCAGGGCTGTTGATGAACTTTTCGAGCCAATGGCCGGTAATCATGTCGCCGTCGTGGATAAGGATGGTCCAGATCTGAACGCAGACGAAGAGGAACATGTAGAGGTGCTTCTGCATGGGGCAGATGTAGACAAAGACACTGGTGACGTTTAGTGAGAGATCGATTGCGGCGCAAAAGCTGTTACTTACTGGTAAGGGAGGGATTGGAGGTATCCGTCGACAGGGTGGAAAGCAATGGCAGCCCAGGGGGTGGGAACTGAAGCTCTTGTTAGCGCGGCGCTTGATGCAAGAGAGAGTTTGACTTACTGATCCACTTGTGGTGAGGCTTGTGAACATACTTGTAGACACTGGGATGGTGCTCAAGGCGGTGAATCCAGTAAATGCCAAGATCGTTAAAGACCGTGTAGAGGGCGGTAGACACGGCCAGCCACCACCAGCCATACTCGTCGATTCGCGTGTACAGCAGACTGTGGCCGCGCACTTCTCCAAGGAAGAAGGGAAGCGTCAGAAGATCGATGATGGGGATGGCGAAGAAACTAGACTGGATCTCGAGCTTGATCTGGTTCTTGAGGAATCGAGGGTGATATTCGAGACGGCGATCAAAAACGAAGTAGTATGAAAGGGCGGCGGAAATAACGTAGATGAAGGCGGCGCCGAAGCCAGCGATCAAGAGAATCGAAGCGCTCTGGCGGCAGATGTCGTCGCGCGGTAGTGAGGAGCCAAAGCTGAGCGAGTACTCATCGTCAAAGTTTTGGGAGGACGAGGCGTAGTTTGTTGAGTTTCCGCGTGCCTTTGTTGATGACTGGAGCTGCTGTTGGGGGAAAAGGTATGCGTATCCGTAATCGAAGACATACGGATCGAGAAGCTCGAGTATAGCGTCCATGGTGAAGCGAATTGGCGAACGTGAATTTACAGCTACACCAGGAGAGAATTGCAAAAGAGACACAGAGGGTGAAAGATGCAGGAGAGAGAAAGATTGATAAGAACAAACGGGACTGAGATCATGCGATTTTCACATCATTATTAAGATTAAGCTCCGCTGAAATCTTGCCGCCAGCGGAGTCTTTCCCTCTCGGAGCCGGGGGTGTTTGGATGCCGCAAAAGACCCAATTCCAAGGGTTAATTTCAATGAATGGCGCAGTACCCACAGGGGTCCCGCGCTCTGTAAGTGAAGGGGGGGGGGGGGGGGGGGG
>VYWZ01000397.1:0-19587 GCA_008711595.1 Fusarium xyrophilum | reverse complement strand
AGATAAAGAGTTTATTATTAAAGTCATTATAGGCAGCTTCTATTTTATAAGTAGTCAGGCTATTTAATTTTAGTGTATTTATATATAAATTAAATCGCCTAACTACTAGGTCTCTAGGAGGTCATAACGGAAAAACTTGAAAAAGTGGGTTAAAAGAGGGGTTTTTCTCTATAGATACAATCCACCTGCCTTATCGAATTTAGAGGGATGGGATGAAACAAGCACCTGGTTCTTGACCACGATCCGCCAGGCACGCTAGATCCATCCGCAAACATACACCGCCGTGAGATGCATGCAGGCAAACACTTTGGAGGCACCTGCTGCTCGGCCTGCATTGAGAGAACCAGTGTGCTGGCAATTGACCCTCAGTGCGTCATACGAGGTCAGCATTGAGTTTGTCCAGACTTGTACGGCATCTTCGGAATCAGTGGCCAGCCTCTTCCTCTTGCTGCGAACTATCAAATGCCAGCTCGAACCCCACAACGACCGTTACGTGCTACCGAGATACACCCATGCGTATTCTGATTTGCGACATTTCACATCATTGCTTGCGCCCGACGGCGCCAGTGCGATGGATGAGTGGTAGACCTTTCATACTGGAGCCATCAAAGCGACGACACCTTCTAATTTATCAGACCGCGATAATGGAAGCGAATAACGATGCAGCAAAGACATGTTCATCACGGGGAGAGATGGGCTTTATTTGAAAGGGTTGCATTGCTTTGATATAGCTTGACCCCCCGCACGATGTTCATCATCGACCTGAATCTGAAGCCCACGGACCTACGGGATCCAGGCACCATTGTCCATTCCCCTGCTCACCTATCTTCAAGCTGAGAAAAAATGACTGTATACAGAGTACAAGTATTGACGTTAGGGACGCGGCGAGGGGTCTGTATCAGATTAGACTACATCGCATGGGTAAGCCGGCTGCATCCAGATGACCTGGGCTATCTGCACTGACTTGGTGACGATGAACAATCCATTATTGCCTCCCAGTCTGTTCGACATCGCTTATTGGAATCATGCTTTCTAGGTATGTTGCTGCAAGCATGTCTATGGCAACTGAGAACAATTAATAAGACTTTGGCAAACCCCATCTGAACAGTGGTGAAAGCCGGAATCGTGTTGTTGTTGCAACAAATTTGTGGACTTGCACGGAGCAAGTCCAACGCCAAGCCCCCGACACGGCCCCTTGCGGTTGGTCGGCCAGGGGCGGCTTCGCTTCGAGTCAAGCAAGCACAGGATTTATTTTTACCATCGCACAGCGGTAGTTTTGGGGTCCCTCGTGCCTGTGGGTGAAAATCATCGAAGCGCCGTCTCCAATCCTCACTGACATGGGCCCTTGATCCACCCAAGGCTGAGAACCCAACCCCTCGCATGCATGCTGGCTCCTTCTGGGTTGACGATATTATCGCGAATCCTGCAAATTGGTTTTGTACCATGATCCAGAGTATTAGCAGGACTGGCTCACAGGCTTACGCATCCTTCAAGCTACGTTGAGGATTCGCTTCACCTGGTATCAGTAAAGTTCTGTAAGATATGACTACCTCTGAAGCGGTCGAGAAATAACGCACCGAGAGACTAGGTGCTTTTCAGTGACCATATCATCCGGCTGGTCAACTGTCAGCTTGCTTTACCACTAGCTTGCAGCTCGCGGGTTGATCAAGCTGCAACGCTTGCAGGGTTATACCTCGCATGGGTCATATCAGGTACATGCTGCCGCTATGTACCTGGCCCGCCCCCTGCTCAGCAGTGCAGGTGACCTGTACCTGGCGGCTCTGACTGGCATGAGTTACTGTTCGATGTGCCCTCAAGTAGAATTATTCAGCAAGGTGTTGTGAAACGACAATCAGTCCGCATGTTGTTTGATGCCTGCTTCGAATTGGACCCGCGGGCCTGAATACCACGGTTAATCAAATCGTTCTGATTTGCTGCAATCCCACCCACCCACCTCGAATACAGGTTTATCGTGCGCAACAGTCACCGCTCAGGAATACGGATACTCCCAAGCAGCATCAATCGACTCATCCTGCAACTGTAATCCGCTCTCCACCAAAGCCGGCGGTGCCTTGTCCTCCACTGTCAGGGATCCCACGAGACGAGACGAGCTGCCCGTGGACGGTCGCAAACTGGCAAACGGAGAATTGTGTTGGCGCCGTTTGAACCGAGACCAGAGCTCCGCGCCCAGCGAAACTCAACACCCACGG
Organism: Fusarium xyrophilum; assembly: GCA_008711595.1. Lineage (NCBI taxonomy): Eukaryota > Fungi > Ascomycota > Sordariomycetes > Hypocreales > Nectriaceae > Fusarium > Fusarium xyrophilum. Next base: position 17,377 of record VYWZ01000397.1, on the reverse strand, counting down.
CCATCCAGTGCCAGGCTGGGTTTGCAGCCAGCTGGAGAACCCTAGAGAATTAGGTTCCTGTCGGACTAAATGAGCATGACAACAGTGAGCACGACGACGTGAGGTGGCTGACCTCTAGATTGATTGGTCGGGCAACGCAACTAGCAAAGACTCTGTCTTAGTGCAAGGGAAACAAGGGAGTTGGGCGACTCCATCCTGCCTCCATGCATCCATCCCGGATCCGGACTCCACAGACAATCGATTTGGGGCGGAAAAGCAACCATAGACATACATCATCGCCACGCTTGCCCCTGCGGCCCTGCCACTTTTTCCCTCTGTGCCCCTGTCTCGACTCACCAGTTTGCGACTATCAACCTTTTTTCTTCTACCTTTCTGCCTCACGCACGTTTTGGTTCGCGTTGTTACTGCAGTCTTTGTATGCAAGCAACACACATACAATACAGTTTCGACTTTGACTTTCTCGGTTATCCCTTGATGAATTCAAGCTGCAACCAGAAAGGATAGCCCTGGACGTGACGAATTATTCTGTCGAATGAGTATGGCTGCATCGCTTTCGCAGTCACTCTAAGAATAATTATCAACTCACTTCAGTCTGGTCTATGTCACTCTGCTGATCTAGGCCCTGACCTTGGCTGGCTTGCATCACCACTACGCACGCCTCCCTCCCCGCCGGCATTTCTACGTACGCTCCAAGGCGGGCCTTAGTTAGCAGGTCATGGGTACTGTAGGAGCCTGAGAACGCCTCTACTCATTCTCTCTCAACTCTCACACACGCTCCCTATTTCTCCATCCTCATCGTCTCTCTTCTTTACCCCTTATATCTATCCCTCTATCCCGTTGGAATTCGTATTCTGCCTCGACTTGTACAAGTCCCTTTTTGTGTGTGCGTGTGTTGTTGCACCCTGACTCCTCGGATTATTACCTCTTATCTCCTTAACCCCCCCCATCGTCGGAAGGTTTTCGTCTTCTACAGGGTTGCCTGTGGCCGTCATCACCCGCCTCGCGATTTCTGCCAGATCCTTTGACCGTCTCGCCGTTATCTTTCTCAGTGAGATTGTTGGTGCGTCCAAGTGAAAACATTGCAGACCTGACAGCACATATAGCGGTGCATAACGAACACCCGACCGAATTCTTGTACCTGTGTGACCAGGACGTTGCACCCTCCGGGCATCCTTCTCGCCCTTTCCCGAGAGGCGGATCCGCGCAACGGTAACATCGTCACGAATATTAATAATACTGCGGCCAGTATCGACTTCGAACTTTTGTCGCCATGGCGGCCGCTTTTCGTCCAGTGAATTCCCCGCTGGCCATGACGGTTTCCCGCGAAGACGTCATGGGTTCATCGACCGTAACTCCTCGACCCAACACAGCTCCTCATACACATTCACAAATACCTGGCGACGATGGTGCGACCCCAACAAGGGTAACCTTTAACCTGGCTAGCCAGAAGCCACTGCCATCTAGTCCCTTTCCCCAAGGAATCCAGATGCCTGAACAACCACCGAAACCAAAGATGCCTCAGCGTCACGACTCACGGCATTCGACCAAGTCAGGAGACTCGGGCGACGTAGATATGGACGATTCCGACGGGGAGACTGGCACCATTGAGGATGGCGCTGGATCCGATGACGAAAGTGTTGGAGCAGACGAACCCAGGTCAGGCAAGAAGAAGAAGTCGCAGCGCTTCTATTGTACAGACTATCCTCCTTGTAATTTGAGTTTTACGCGGAGCGAGCATCTTGCCCGGCATATCAGGTTTGTGGTCTTCCTTTGTCCCTCGACCCAACTTGGTTTGTCGTTAATGCTGACTTGTATCAACAGAAAGCATACAGGAGAACGCCCATTCCAGTGTCACTGCTCTCGCCGCTTTTCAAGACTCGATAACTTGAGGCAACATGCACAGACGGTCCATGTCAACGAGAACATTCCTCTGGACTCGCTAGCTGCCACTGGTTCCCGGTTTCAACGGCAGATGCGGCCTGATCGAATTCGGCAAGCCGGCAATAGAGCCAGGGCATCAACAGGTGGTAGTGCCGGCGGTCCTCAAAGAGGACATTCCAAATCGCTCTCTACCCCGAGCATCACCAGTGTCAGTTCTGTCGGTTTGGCTTACAGCGTTCAAGATGCCAGACGGCGACCGCCTCCATTGGTGATGGCAGACCCTCGCTCGCGATTGTCTTCGGAGTCTTACCGGAGTACTATGGAGGGGTCTTACTCTCACTACCGACCTGCTTCTCCAAGTGATTTCGGAACACCAACTTCATCTACCTTCTCAACTGGGCAGAGCAGCCCTAGATGGGGCCCAGGCGTTTCTTCCCCGGCAACATCACATTCACGATCGCACAGCATGTATACCTCTGGAAGCCGAACACCAGGCCGCCGTTTGAGTGTCCCAGGGAATCCATTTCAACCCCCTGGAGCATCAGGCGGAAGACCGATGATGTTTGGACCTGGCCCCGCTAATGCTTCGAAACTGGGTGCTCTCCCGCCAAACAGTACCGGCATCCCTCCATCCCCAACTCCTTCATCGACTTCTCAATGGTCCCGAGGGGAGTCGACGTCGGAGGGTGATTGGCGCCGAAGAACGTGGCATCCAGACAGCCGCAATATCAATGGGAACCCCAGTCAGCTAAGCTCCGTTGTTAACCAGTCATCTGTCCGTCCGAACCCACCGCCACCGATCGCGAACCCTTCCGCTTCTCAGTCGTCCTTCCGCCTGCCCGGTATTGAGTCGTTCGACCCTCTCCCACCTGCCACCCCACCAAGGAGACAGCCTTCGCCCATGATGGTCGATCAAGAGCCTCAGATTCGAGCCTCTTATCCACCCCATCTCCCCGAAACCCCGATGCAGGACGAGAGACGAAACCTCAACTTGTACGATGCGAGCCTTCAGAGAGGCCTTAATCGCCTTGATATCAACCACAGTACACCACCTCGTGACAGCGCGGGTAGTTGGGCTTCCGAAGCAAACCAGGCTGTTCAGGCTCAAGCCGAGCACGTGCGGCTCAATCCTCCTACTGTTCGTTTCGAGGGGCGGCCTCCCGTGTACCAGGGACCCAAACCTCCCCCTACCTCTGCACCACGATCTCTCCATCAACATACAGTTTCTGCCCCATCTATTACAACTTCGAGAGAAAATAAGCGTCGCGGATGGTACCATGCGCCCGTTACCGTTCGTAGAGACGGCCGACCTCCTCAGGAGCAGCAAGATCCACGGATGGCTCACGTGGATAGGATGGTGCATCCGAACTTTACTGGCTTCAGTGGGTTTCCTATCAAAGAAGCACCACTACATCCTCGATATCAGCAACCACCGCAACAACCACACCCACAAAATTATCAACATACTCAGCACCCCCAGCAGCAACAACACCCACATCAATGGACCCAGCAGCAACAGCAACCGCAACAGCAGGGACGACCTGGCAGCAATGGCTCTTTAGGCCGCCTTGAGGCCTTAGTTGCTGTTGCAACAAGCGAGGGATCTACTGCTGCAGCATATTGAGCTGGGCTACACCTCATCCACCCCGTCGTTCTCAGACGACAATGATTTGATGACGACTTATGACCCATTCCCTTGAAACGTCTTTTCCTCTAAACCTGGCAGCGGAGACGACGCACGTTGCGGGCATGATCCTTCGCATGATACACGACCATGGAATTTTCTTTATCTCTTTTGGTACAACGACATCCCTGCTCTGAATTTACTTGGCTCTGGGTTCAAATGGCAGCATTTAACAACATCCCATCGGCATCGGTATCTGACTCTGCGAACCGACATTCTCTTTCACAATCTGAAACCACAGGCCCCTGGGACTTTACTAGGCAAGCTGAGCTTGTCAGATGTTTTCCTTGCTTTCCTAGCTTTATTATTACTGTTCTTACTGAGGGTGTCTAGGCTTCCTTCCCCGCCAAGTCGGATCATGATCTGTAACGGCGAAGGAAGACGTCATCCGACGGCGTGATTCCCTGACTTTGTTTGCATGAAGCGACATCAGTACATGATTTGGCCGTATATGAAAATTCCCGACCTCTTGGTACATCTTGCGGCAATGGCAGGGTTGGTTTTGTCGAATGCCGTTGCTTGATTGTTCGGATTCTTGGGGCTAGACTCAGGTGGTATTGTGAGATGCGTTGGTTAAGTTTGACGCTTGTGTTGTGATGTGTCGTGGGGTTGGAGGATGGGTCTGAATTCGATACCCCGTGATTTGAGCGGTTCCTTAGTTCTTGTTTCTGTTGGCGTTTGTAAGGATGCTTGGTTTAGACATGTGTCTCAGGATCCTCATGACCTTTTCTTTTATCGGGGACAGGGAGGCAGTTGGTTTGGCAATGGAGTCGCGGCTCTGTTTACAGATTGATGATGAGGAGGCCTGGTGTGTTTCTCGACGTGTATGATGATATCTATAGTTTTATACAACGATGAGATTGCTCAGACCTAGGGCTGGACTATAATGCGAACTGAGTTGAAGTTTGATCTGGGAGTGATTTTAATGTGACCATGATTCAAAACATCCACCGTGCTATAAGGTAGATAAATAGATAGATAGACGTCAGTGCGGATATTGGATGTGTAGTAAGGGGACTTATATCCGGTGTCAGTATAAAATAGATGAGTTCAAAGGTCGATCACTACCAGGTCAGTGACGGACTTGAATGGATCTCAATAGAGCTCACATTCATTCGCTTGTCCAAAACTCCCGGGCCAAACAGGGCAGATGTGACGTAGCATATACAAATGTCGTCGAAGTTGCAGGGCATGGAAAGGACATCATCGCCCCTTGATTTGTTCAACCATAAGTCGTTAATTGTCGAATTAGCCCTTTCCAAAATGCCTGTCGCTGATCGCTGCGAGCGCCAACCTCTCGCCTCTCGCCTCATTCGAACTTGAGCACCCTCAGCTTCCAACCTTATCTGTTGACCTCATCTGTTGATAAATATGGACGGTAACCCAGGTTCGTCGTCGTCTTGTGCAGGCCGACTTCGGGCTCTTCTGCCAGGCCCAACTCGAGAAGGAGGCTCACCCAGGCCTCCACCCAAGCTGAATGTACCCAGGAGAACATCTGTCAAGACTGCATGCCAGGCTTGCAGACAACGCAAGGCCAAGGTCGTATAAGCTTCCGTGTCAAGATAGGTAGTTTACTGACTTCAGTAGTGCAATGGCCAAAGGCCAAAGGCCAAGGTGCTCTGGCTGCATCACTGCTGGTAGAGAATGTCACTATGCCAGCAACCATTACGAAGCCGAGGCTGCAGCAATGAAACGAAAGCACGATGAACTAAAAGAAAGAATCATTGATCATGAGAGTCTTTACTCTTCCCTCAAGACCAGAGAGCCTCATGAGACAGACGAGGTACTGCGGAGAACACGAGCCGGGAAGGACGTCAAAGGCGTGACTGAGGACCTTCAGGGAGGGAGTTCAGCCGCTCCCACGTCTCGGAAACAGGCAAATCCCCTTCTGCGAACCAATAGTGATAATACTTCAAACAGCGCTACAACATCCGGAAGCGCCAGCTCTCCAACATTCCCAGCGACACGCGTGAGCCTTTCCCAACCTCAACAGCAGACACGGGCCAGACTCACAGCTTTGTGAGTACACCATAAATCCCCAAACGCCTGTCTAATCTTTCTCAGAAACGACCGACCTGGCAGCTTATTTGAGGAAGCCTGGCGAGAACCTCAGCGCAGAGCCTCTGACGACTCTGCACCCAGTGTTCTCCAACTGCATATACTCCCTTTTTCGCGATGGACCAACGTCATACAAGATGACAAGTTTCTGAGCCACTTACTACTATTGTTCTGGACGTGGGACACATCATGTAACCGTATTATCGACCGAAGTATCTTCGAAGACGACCTAAAGAACCTCGACCCAACTACAACAGGCGTACCCTCAGCACTGCGATTCTGCTCATCATTTCTCGTCAATGCCATTTTGGCCGTCTGTTGTGTATGTAGAATTTACCACCCCATTTCAGAGTCTCTGCAGGCTAAAACCAAGAATACAGCTATATACGACGAATCCGATTACATTCAGCATACCAGACGAACTCAGTACCCGAGGACAGGTATCCGCCCAGGAAGCCATCCAGTATCTGAAGCAGGAAGATACAAGGCCTTCATCAACGGTGGCACAGGGTCTGGCACTTATGTATGTGTATGAAGGCGCCCTAGGCAACGGAGAAACGGCGCTCGAGTTCCACAGGCTTATGCAGTCACGGTACATGGCGCTGAGACTTGATGATATCTATCGTTCTGCGGATACTGCTATGGCGGGTTCGAGGCAGAGGGCTGAAGCAACATGCGTTGTCTTGGATACAATGGGGTTTCTATGTTTGGGACTGGTAAGTAATGTGCTCGCGCCGAACCAAACTCACTGACACATGTGCCACAGGAAACCAATGCACGGTCTATGTCGTCGTCTCGTTATCAAGAAGCCTGCACGAGCTAGAACGTGGCAAGAAGCAAACTCTTCGGTGAATAGAACCGAGAACCCAGAGTATTGGTGGTTCTCATATCCTGTTTCCGTGGCACCCCGGCGGTCGATGAAGCATGAAATAATCGAGGCGGAATGTAACTTTACCGAAATCACAGAGCAGGTTCTCGAGTTCCTTATTCCCTTGGAGCAGGGAGTTTCGCCGTCTCGAAATACCAGACGTGCTATAGAGTTGTACTCTAAATTCATGGAGTGGAAGTTCTCCTCGCCTGAAGAGCTAAGGGCTGAGAATGCAGTTCTCCCCGCTGCTATACTACTACAGTAAGTCTTTTACAAGATGATGGAGAGTATTATTGGTAACAGATAGGAATCTAGTCTAAGTGCGGATCTCGTAGTAATCAGCGTTCTTCAACCCCCCGACCATATTCCCAAATCTGCCTTCGGCCCCTTCATTCCACGTCTAACCTCCTACGCCCACGCAACAAACGCCATGTCAATGATCTGGCACTTCAGTGCTCTACACACTATCCATAACGAACACTGACTTATCCAGGCATGTTCCGTCTGCGCGTTCAAAGTCCTGTTCGCCATTGAAGAGAGCCCTGTCCAACTCGAAACATTCATAAAAGCGTGTCGAGCCCTCATGGAGCTCCGGGAAGCGTTCCCTGTGGCGGAGGAAGTCATGTACTCTATTGAATCGGTGGTAAAGAACAAGAAGGTAGATCTACCTTCGTATGCGAGGGAGTATATGTCTAACCGTGCTGGAGATGGTGTCGGGGACCTGAAGGGTGTCAGGGTAAGGGATCATAGTGTTATTGTTGAGAAGGCTAGTTCGGATGGGAGTGAAGATCTGTTGACTATGACGGATCTGCTTTCAACGTTGACTTCTAGTGAAACGGGGCTGTGTTAATTCATAGAGACAGGTTGTGTGAAAGCATATCTAGATAGACAGGTTGGCGTTACCAGACAATCAAGGCGCGGCAGCGCGTAAGTGTTTGTTGTTGGATATGTATATATATGTATCTATTGCGATACCCCCTTTTACAGCAAGGAGGGTCTGGTTTTCAAGCCTCTTCACTAAACCCAAATACTTTGCACTTGACAAATACAAATCATCCAATTTGATCTTGGTAACACTGTCTACCATTCCGATCTTACATAACCTCCAGTTGAGTTGACGATTCGAAATATCCTTAGCCCAGTCAATATTACACTTCTAATTACCTGTGCCATACTGGCAACGTAGCAACTGTATAATCTCGGAGGTGAGGCTTGGACCTTGAACACAAGTTCTGCTGTCAATCCTTTAATGCTTCAACTTCCAGAAAGGGGCTTCTATGAATAGGATGTGTCCAAGAAAGATGGAACAAGGTAAAACCGACAGGAAGAGCGGTTTCACGCTTACACTGCACACAAGTCCCAGTGACAGGTCTGTACCTGTGGCAACTTATTCTGGAAGTAGCCTTGGCCCAATGGCCCCAACCTCATGGCTAGGGAGTAAAGGTTCAAAGAAAGACATCGTTGATAACTTTGACATATTCGTACAGTGCAGTTTGTGCAGCTGATCTGGTATCTCGAATACACTTTCGACGCTCCTAGTATCCCTTATGAGACAATGTCTACCCGCAGAATGATGGAAATGCTCCCATAGCCTGATAGTCAGCCTCTCGGGGTCGTAGTCGAAACCCCGGCAATGCCCGAGAACAATAGGATTCAGGGGTAAACTTGGCCAAGTTGCCGTAAGCTGGAAAATTCTCAAGGTCTGCATTACTTGATTCATGCTCGAATAGACAAAGATGTCGGGTTTCGCCTCTTCTGATAGCCTTCTGAACACATCTCAGCAGTTTCGAACTATGGTCAACGGGGAGGTGATACTCTGTCATAAAAGCCTTGCTTGGTTAGTCTATACAAATCAGGGGTAGCTCAATTTATTTATGGCCATGTTACCAACGACGACTGATTGACATTGCTTTAGTGAGCCTAGTTAAATTGTAAGTTCTCGTTCCAGAGGTACAATATGTATACAGGCCGTGAACTTGGACTGCTTCATGGACATCGATACATGAGCTCATACGGTACTTAACATCAGTCAAACATATAGTACTGCAATCCAGATTTGTCTACTTTCAACTCATCATCGTTGGCATGTACAACAGCTAATATCATGAACGCTAAGAACTGTGTCCTTCGTGCACATCTCCACGCTATCTTCCCATTTTCTGTATACTACGCTTCTTTGCCTTTCATCGCTGTCCATTCCATACGCCCACCACCTGTCTATCTTGTCTTCGTCTTGTCCAAAAATGCCTGGAAAAAACAATAGTCGTTCTGTCATTACCGCTCGTCATTGGGAATTTGCCCCTCGACAGCACTCAGCGCCCCCAGATTCACCTCGCCGAGACGCTCTCCAACATCCTGGACACCAGCGAGGAGAGCCACGCACTCGATCACATCCTCTGGTTCCAGGAGATGCGACTTGGCCAATGTGACCTTTGTGCTCGCTCCGACGGTGACTGTGAAGACGTGGTTGGCATCCAGCACAGGGCCCGAAGCGGCATTAAGGCTCCGGAACATATCCTCATCCGTGAAGTCGTCACCCATGCATAGGGCGAACTCGAGGTGCCCAGATTTGTCTTCGGACTCGGTGCCGGGTGTGTGGTACATGGTGATGAGGCGCTTGGCGATCTCGCCCTTGTTGATAAACGTGGGGCGAACTTCGATATTGGCCTTACCAGGCATCACCTCGACATCCCATTTCGCGCCAACTGTCGATTCGAGCTCCTTATGGCACTCTCGTGACATGTGAATGCCTTGCTCGGGATCGGCCAATCTGTAGTGCCAGGTCAAAGCACATCGCTTTCTCTCGATAAAAGAACCTTTTTTTTTCTGTCAGCCTGTGTTGAGCGGAACATGTGTCAGTGTACAAACCTTGAACTCTGTCGGTGTACTTCTGGAAGACCTCCATCACCTCAGCCTGCCATCCCATATCGAACTTCTCTGCGAGATTCTCCCACTCATCTGAGCCGGGGTGCTTCATAAAGCTGCCGTGCTCGGCTGAGAATCCAAGACGTCTGTTATTGCCAAGATGTTGCTTCAAGAAATCTTGGTCTCGTCCCGAAATGATCCACACAGCATTCCTGGGGTCTGAAGCCAACAGGTCAAGGGTGTGAACAAGACGCCCCGAGGGCACTGCAGCACTGGGCTCGCGCACGATGGGCGTCAGGGTACCGTCGTAGTCGAACATGAACAGGCGTTTGTTGGCTGAGCGGTATTGAGTAAGGAGAAGAGCTCGGTCGAGTAGAGGAGTGGAGTTGGCAGAACTGCTGTCGCCAAGAACGTTGTAAACCTTGCGGATGAACTTAGTGATCCAGGACTGCACATTGTGCTCAGTAACGTGTTTGTAGAGGCGAGACTGCATATCTTGTCGCTTGTCTTCGGACATGGTGAGAGCCGCATTGATCTTCTCAGCAACGCCACTGAGATCCCAGGGATTGATGTGTATGGCATCACTGAGACTGTGAGCAGTACCACTGAACTCTGAGAGAATGAGAGGAGCATTGCCCTCTTTCTGGCAGATGATATACTCTAGACTTGTGGTGTTCATGCCGTCACGCACAGAGGTGATGAGACCGATGTCACCGGCACGCAGAAGAGCAAAGTACTCGTTCTGGCTCAGGTACTGCGGGTAGTGCTGGACGGGAGAAAATCCTAGACTTCCGTACATGCCGTTGATGCGCATAACAAGCTCATTGACACGGGTAGCAACCTTTGTGTCGTCCTCAAGATCCTCCTTCTCTGCCTCGACGCTAGTGGGCGAGGTAACCTGGATGAGAACAACCTTCTCACGCCACTCAGGGTACATCTCAAGGAAGCGTTCAAAAGCCTGTAGCTTCTGTGCAACACCTCTGACACTATCCAGACGGTCACGTCCGACAATGATCTTCTTTCCGCGGTAAAGCTCGCGCAGTGCATTGTACTTAGCGGTCACAGCATCGGTCCAAGCGTGGCTTTCGACCTTGGCAGCATCGATGCCAATGGGGAAGACGCCGACTTGCACGCGAGTTCCATAAGCATCAATTCCGAGGGTATCAGAGGGGAATCCAAGGATTCGTGTGCAACAGCTTAGGAAATGGCGAGAGTAGCTGTAGGACTGGAAGCCAATGAGGTTTGAGCCCAAAACACCCTCAAGAACCTCCTTTCGTCGAGGTAGACAACGGAGGAACTCGCTACTGGGGAAGGGAGAATGCAGGAAGAATGAGATGTACATGTTAGGTACTCTCTGTCGCAGCATACTGGGAAGCAGCATGAGGAAGTAGTCATGAATGATGACGATATCGCCAGGCTTGTAGATCTCGATGATCTTGTTGGCGAATTTCTGGTTCATTCTATAGTAATCGGCCCATTGGACACGTTCGCGTCGGCCATCGTTCGGCTCATGTTGCTTGTAGTGGAGGAGGGTGTAGAGATCGTGCTCAGCATAGCGTCGCCAGCGGGCCTGGTCCTTGAGAAGGATACCCTTAGAAGTGGCCTCGGATTCATCGGAGAGCCAAACTGGGTAGGTGCGGATGGTCTTGTTGTGTGACAAACGATACTCGAGGCGGTCTTGGTCCTCGCGGGGCACCCAGAGACCATCTACGGGAGGAGGAGTCGGCAGGCGCGCGTTGCCGTCAATGGGAACGGGTGCGGAGAGGGCGTTCAGCGATGTCGCACCAAAAGTGTTTGGAGCGGGCGTGCCGGGTGAAGAGACGACGTCATCAGTTGGAGCGTCGATTTCGCCAGTCCACGCGACAACGGTGTGATTCCATGGGGTAGCGTCGGAGGAGAGGTATGCGAAGGAGTCAAAGAGAGCAGATTGACCGCGACGAGATTTCAAGTCCTATACAGAGAGCAAAAGTTCAGCTGAGGCTCAATTTCCATGTGACGAGGGGTAGGGGAGCTGAAGCTGGCAGGGAGGAAGCTCCTCTGTAGCTTTGGTTGGAGAAGAGGGGAAAATGCAAGCTAGAGAGTGAACCCCAGTAACTGATAGTGATACGAGGTGAAATGTTGAGGAAGCGGAGCGAAGCGAGGTGAATAGTTAGTTAGTTACATACCCAATCACCGCCTTTTCGATAGACGAAAGAATGCGGTGTGTTGAAGGTAGCCGAGATAATGTTACCGCTCAGAGCCAAATCAGGGTTCGCAGCTCGAATCTCGGACAAGGACTCGCGGCGGCGCAAGTTGGGCGCGCCAGTGTTTTCGCTGGAGGTTGCCATTTTCCCGGTCAAGACGTGATCTGAGAATCAGGCTCGGGAGGGGGAGAGAGAGAATTAATGTGAGGAGAGAGAATTGTGGACGAGGAGGTTTCAGCTGGCGTCTCCTTTGGGGTTGTCTTGTCGGAGCAAGGTGATCGCCGTCTGTCTCTCGCGGGGAGGGTAGACTATGGAGTAATGCGCGCGCGTATTCCGTGATATAAACCGAGGCAGACAAGTGATGGAATAGGATAGAAGAATGATATAGCTGGGCTAAAGAAGCTGCGCGAAGCAAAGAAGTTTTGGTTTCGAGAGATGAAAGAAGAGAAAGGTTGTAAAGTTATGGCGAAGGAGGGAGGGATGGTTAAGGTTGAGCGGGACTAAGAGGGAGAAGCGAAAGGGAAAGAAGCGATTCTACAGAGTACAGGCTGGATAAGGTAAGAATAACCTGGGATACGAGCAACGGTGACGTTAGCTGTACCTGTCTGTTCTGTCCCCAAGAAGATGGGACAGACATAATAAGTCAAGTCAAGTCAAGTCAAGTCAAGTCAAGGCACGGTCTGGTCTAGTCTTGAAGTCGGGCCGGGTCGTGTGTTGCTGTATCCAATCCATCCAGGCGGAAACTGCCTGCTGTAGTAAGTAACTGATGGTTGAGGTGGTGGAGCATTTCTCTAGGTGCTGTAAAGGTGCCTTGCTTTTTGCGGGCAGACCACTAATGGATGTAAAAATGGCACATGGTGACCTTACCCAGTACATAATGCCTTAGTTAACAAGACGGTACTGAAATCAAGAGCAATTGATCATATCTATCGACAATTCACAATTTCACTTCAAGTGGCTTCTCCAGGTCCATCTACCCCAGAAACCATAATCTCTCCATTTTGTCACATTATCATGAGCCCTCAGCACACCTTCTGGCTCACGCGCCGGAGCAAAATTCTTAAAAGGCCCGACAAGCTGCCAAGATGCCTTGACTTAGTCGCAACTCGAGTGAACCCAGAAGATGGCTGCCGATCGGGTAACTTACAGGTGAACATTCAATGGCTGAAATAGGTAACCTAGCTTTGTCTATCAACACGCACGCTGTAGGTATAGGAGACAGACGACCAGCGTTGCATTATCTTCAACGTCGATCCTTTGACAGCACCAGAATGCTGTGCTAACTCTCGCCGTGTGTGTTTCTTTCTTGTTACTTGAAACTCTCTCACTAGGTGAGCATCGCTTCTACTGGTATAGACCAACTCTTATATCGGACCATATAGAAGGTGATGGAATTAGATATCTGGGGCCTCGCGTGGCGTTTGTTTCCATGTGACCGTGCGTGCCATTGAATTGGGGATAATCGCGGGGGAGTGGTAATGAAAGCAATTCGGCCGATAAACACCATTTATTGCTTGTTTCAACCATTCACGAAGCTGCGAAAGCATTGGCAGCACTGACTCAGCACTTTACGTTGCTGATGTCTAGTTATCTATCTCAATTCAGATTTCCCATCTTCTGAGCATTCAAGGCTATGCTGACTGTCAATGAAAGTTTCTTCGTAGTGTCCATGAAGTGGTTGCGATATAGCTTTTCATGATCTCACGATACCCTCATGGCTTGAGGTCAAAGTAGATCATGTGTTCTGGGTTTAAGCCCTTCTCACTCAATGACCTCGCTCAACCCAGTATCGTTTAAGATCACCATTTCTAATCATCATCAATAAAAGTCCACTTCCACGATCGATAAGATGCTGCTCAAGAGTCTCCAATGGTTAATGCACCAACGATAAACAAGCAATACGGCACAGGCGCCAGCAATTGTGCCCCCAGATCAGCCCCGAACCAAACAAAAGACGGTGAGGCCCCCTTCGAAGGAGGTGCACTCCCGAGATGCCAGCGCACCGCGTAAAGCTCATGATACTCTGCGAGCCTTCTGAGCCATTGTCATAAACAGCAAAAATATGAAGTTACGCAAACATAGTCCAAGTTGCGCAAACACAGTCCAAGCTTCCAGCGAACAAAATATGACGCAGTATTCAGAAATCGTGGTTAATAAGAAATGGACGGTGCACATTTCATTCAGATTTAGGCGTGGACCGGCCATCTTTCGGTCCAAGTCCGTCCACATCGAGCCGCAGCCGGGGCTTATCCCCCGGAGCCGCCCTGTGTAAAACGACCCCGCCATCAGTTTTGCACCTACTGCTAAAAAGAGCACACACGCCATGGGCGGGCCGGGCCATCAATCTCATCATGCCTCAACATCGAACTCTCATATTCTGAGCCATCCACCGTCAGACGTGACCGCACGTTCCCGGCAGTTGATACTCTTCATCGGGACGTTTCTGCTGAGCTTTTTACTCTTGTGCGAGAATATCCGATCACTGAGAGGTATAGTTGCTGATAATTGGTTGTTTCCCTACCTGCGTCAAGTATGCATATTTGAGTCATTTTAAGTGTTGAACTTCTCATTATCTCTCTGTTTACTTTAGAATTCCTTTTTTTTTTTTTCTTCCGCTGCCTAATTGGAAAAACAGGCTGCCTCTTGTTGGTAGGTTCACGATAAAGCCTCGTGGACCCCGTTACAACAGTATTATCCATACACCACCAGAACTTCTGAACTTGGGCATGTCTTATTTGCTTGCATACTTTGCTCTGCTTCGCCCGTTCAATATGCGCATCTCACTCTATCTTGCCTCAGTGTGGTTTATCAACGAGCTACCATTGGAGGTTGCCTATGTTTCCAAGAGGTTCGAGACTGTCCAGACTCTAGAGGGCAACAACAAGTCAAGATCCCGGCCCGGTAACGTCGTTACAAGTGACAAGAACCTCCTGGTGTTGACACACAGAGGCAACCGCGATATTGAGCCTTTTGTTTTCGGAATCTTTTTTCTTCGGGCCTTCTTCTCCTTTCATTCTCGTCGTCAAGTCCATCATATCATCTCGAGCTTGAGCTCAAAGCTCCATAGAACCAACCCCACCGAGGGGCACATTTCAAGGATCGGCCAATGACAAAAACCTCTCCAACATCCCGTCATTCCCGCTACAAAAACCCATCACGATCCAATCACTTGTCTCATATTAATATCAGATGGAGTCTCTAGTTGGGAATCGCCCAGGAACCTTGATGTGACGAGTGGTCCAGACTCAAATAATCGTGATCTACCAATCGTGGGCCCGCTGCCCCTCCAAGGAGGACCAAATGCTCCAGCGCCATGACGCAAGTGATGAAAACACCGTTTGTTGACTTCCATGTGAACGAGTATCCCTTGATAAGTAACTTCGGCGGCCACAATCTTGTGGGCTCGAAAAAATGCCGCGTGCAAACGTGAAGTCGCAAGTATGCACGCTTCTCATGCAGAATCTGCAACCTACCAGAAGCCGTTTTCGAGGCCAAAATTTTGAGGGTCAAGTGAATAAGAGGTGTGGTATTCTTCCCTCCGTGATTCTCATACTGATATTCTATCCTAAAGAAATATACAGAAAAACTTCCTTGAACCCCGAACGTCCCAATCCCACCCCAAAAATAGGACATTATCACAAACGCCGGATATGTATTGTTGAAAGTCCATCATCATCTCCACTTGAGACCAATCTCAATGATCTGAGATCTAGCCACTTACTTTTCCTCATCCTCAGCTGGAGCACCTATCCCCGAGAAGGGACACACACCACCAGCGGGCATACCACTAGGATGCGGAATTCTTGAGGGGGCGTTCTGGTGATGTTCTGAGGCATCGTCTTCAGCACCTGAACCACTACCCTCGCCAATGATGCGCTTTCCATGCAAGTAGCCCTCGCGCTCAATCTCGATATCAGAGCCGCCTGTCTCGAATTCGGCACCGTCCTTGACATGCCATTTGGCCATGAGGTCGTTCTGGATCCATATGACCTTGTTAAGAGCCTTGACAAGAGCCGTCTTGCGCTGAATGTGTAGACGAGGATGCGAAAGGATAGCTTCGGTCATGATGTCCTGGATGAAACCGAGACAGACACCAAGATGGACGTATTCGATGTGAAGAGGGTGCTTGCGACCGAGGCCAACGTGCATAATTCTAGACAAGTCAGTCTTTGCTCACGGATTGTGTTGAAAGGGACTCCATACCCAACCTTGTCCAGATACTCCCAAAACTCCATCTTACTGGGATCTGAGCACAGCTTCATGAGGTAAGCGCGCAGAAACATCTTTCTGTGCAGGATTTGAGGGCTGTTCTCGTCGGGAATTTCATCAAGAGGGCCTTCGAAAGAGGTACTTCTGGTGGTGAAAGCACGAGCTGTGATATCGTATTGGAGGAGTTTCTTGTAGACAATATTGACGACGGCGGGGATGAGAGCCTTGACGTATTTTGCGCCAGTAATGAGAGCCTCAATGTCACCTTCGAACGCAGACTGTTAGCTGATTCTTGATTAGGGATAAAATATGCTCTCAATTGCGAGGTTGATGCCAAGTTATGGGATGTTTGCGCTGGGTGTAACGTACGGCTTGAGAAGTCGAGGAATGAGTGAAGATACTGAACACGGGCTTCGAGGTTCGTGTAGAGATCCTCGCGGTCGATGTGCTTCATAGGTCGAGAAGTCATCTTGGTGATGTTTTTACTCCGGTACTTGTATTCTAATGGGCAGTCTTGTCGCTGAATCGTTAAACGAAGCCCGGAATATCGAGTCTTGTACAAGTAAAGGTATAAGTCGCTAGATGAAGATCGTGGGCGCAAGAGAAAAAAGGCTGATTGAACAGACGATATTTAAGAGCAAAATTCTAAGCTGATTCAAAAGCTCGTGCGATGCAAGTCAAATTGGAAGATTTAGTCTTCGCAAGCAACAGATCAATTATACAGAATCGCACGCCCTGGACAGCAGCCAGACGTCGGTATTTATCTGACCTATCCGTGGTAATTTACCCCTCAGTCCCTTGTCCATGACAACTTTCTCTTCTTCTTCGGCGATTATACGCGTGCTCATGACACGAAAGCTCTTCCCCCGAGTCTCGCCTTGCTCCGTTGGTTGTTTGTTAAGCTGAGCACATCACGCCAGGTCGATATTATCAGACGATGGTGATGGTGGGCTGATGAGTGGGTCTGTTCAAGGGTCTGTGATTATCGGTGCCAGCCGGACGTACCCGAGGAGAGAGATGAGATGAATTTTGGTGTATCATGAGAATAATATCTTATTTATATCATACAAACACAACACTGGAAGGTGGTATCCCGAGACGCGACGTCGTACTGGCTGTATACATTGTGAGGTTCTGATATAAGGACCAGAAGTTGATGCTTGACAGCTTGAGTGGGCATCGACTGCGGCTTGCAGGGATAATCAATGAATGTTAGGCTGATTCAAAAAGGGAAAATCGGCTTAATGTGATTGGTGTGAGCTCCAAGCTTCGAATGAGTAACCGTTGAAGGCGGCGGATAGCGACAGCTAAAAATGGAGGATGAGCGCTAGATCAGGCAATCCCATAATCCAGAAAGTCGTTCGAGATCTACACCATGACATTGTTTCAGAACCTATCCGTAGAAGCTTGTTGGATATGAGACAAGTGGCACAGCCCCTGTACATGTCTCTTCAGTTCGTGGATAACGTCCCCCACCCAAAGACCGGCCACCCCCACAGACTGGCCACCTCATTTTCAACCTAGCCACCCAATTTGTATATACTTTCAACAGTCATAACTCTATCAATTTAATTCCAATTAATTTCAAACTAACACTAATTAATTCAGAATGCCTTCTTTTACTAAAAA
>VYWZ01000396.1:0-22934 GCA_008711595.1 Fusarium xyrophilum | reverse complement strand
CAGTAGAATATAAGCATATATTTAGCTAAGCCAAGCTTATAATAAGGCTATAACAGTTAAGCCTAGTTAATGAGACTTTAGAAGCCATTAAGTGTTTAAAAGACTAGAGGGCTGATATATGAGAAAACACATGATTCAAGTAATATCAATTTTATCAATTTAATTTAAAAATGACCCCTACAATTCAATATGTGATGCCCTCAATTCAATTGACGAAAATCCTGATTGAAAATTGAATTGATAGCAGCGCTGCTTTGTTGGCACTTCTCTTTATAAACTTTTCCTTTTGGCCAATATCATTACGCTCTCGTCCATTACGGCAGCCATTCTCCTCCGGCTTGTATCGTGCTCTTGCGCTCAGAAATCCCATCGATTCCATGCAGGAGTGCATGCCAGAGTCAGAGATCAGAAACTCAGAAATGACAGCGCATCCTCAAGCTCGCGCTCATAATAATGAACGAAGTGTACCCAATCACAACGGAGGTTGTGGGAGCAAAAGACGCAAGCACTGGGACACAGAGCAGCCAATGATTCAAAATACGGCGGGCGCGAGCGACGTTCGGGATACTCAGTACGCTTTTAAACGCGTAAAGACAACGAGAGACTTCAGCCAGCCGTTAGGGTCTAGGCGGCTACACCCGTCAGTTGGTGACGAAGGGAAAGTAGTTATGGAAGAGGGTGACGAAAGAACAGAAGAGACGATCCCGGTGCCCGAAAACAGAGGGAGACGATCCTCGTCTCCCCAACCGATTCTCGAAGATCTTTATAAATTCCAAATGATTTTAGCCAAGCATAAAAGTCTCCGTGACAAAGCTCTCCGAGATTTACGGGAACGTTACGCTCCAGCCCCTAGGGATGCCGGCCCGGTGACGCCTACAGCACCCCAATCAGATGAATACGATTCTTTGTCGAATAACGACATGCAACAATTGAACATGTCGAGTTCTACTGTTGAAGACGAACATACCCGTCATTCACGCCACTATCCTGGGAAGCTCGATACTACTGCTGCTTCCCAAGAGTCGTTTGACGGCGAGTGGTTGGACAATATCGATCCTGCACTTTGGCCAGAGGGCAACCCGGCGATTCAAAATCCAGGATCCGGCTCTTTATGAAGGAACCAATTATTCAGCTAAGGGTATAGCCGATAGCCTAGTGAGTGGGGATCAATGATGGGCTTAGGTTGTTCTGCTTCGAAGGGCTCAGTCAATCAGATCACTGACTACATCCCTATTGTCCGTCCCATTCTCACTGAAAGTGGAAATTTGACATCTTTCATTGGCTTTATAACCCTGCTAGTTCCTCTCTCACTGAAAGAGGGACAATGTTCTCAATCCCCCGCTCGTTTATCTAATTGAAAGTGCTTAATAAACCTTCTCATTGGCTGATTCCTTCCTTTATCGCATCCTTCGTAGATAGCTTTACTTTGGTGGCGCAACACGATATTGCCTCCTGAGCGCCTACGTGTAAACTAATATCTTGACCGCGCGTGTTTCGTGACCGCGTCGTAGTAATTTAGGAAGGGCTCTACGGGCGCCAGTATGTATGAAATAGGGATTTCCTCCTCCTCAATTGACTCTTGATCTTGTCAGCCGTCCACTTTTACCATGGAGTATTGACTACCTTAACTATCTTTAAACGTGTGGCCTCCAAAGCTCCGTAACCACCAGGCTGATGGCCATAACCAAATTGATGTCTTTGGTCGGGATCTGAAGATGTACTTGTTAATTGAATAGCAATGATCTCTATAGCAAATTGGCTGTGAAAAGTTGGAAATTGAATCCATTGGTTCACCACTCGTACTGTCGTAATGACAAAGACAGGGTGTTGGTAGGAGGTACGCCTTAGAGGCTACTGACTTCCCAGGGGATACATGAGTCCGCCCGCCATGATCTGGAGCATCTAAGTTACTCCTGAAATTTCTGAAACCAGAGACAATACCACCTCAAGGGGCCGCCTCGTGGCCTCACTTATACTTTACGTTCGTAATGCATCGAGGGATCAATGATAATTTTAAACTATCGGGTTTTCTCTTGTATTTCAAAGATTCGGACAAAAAGCCGCGAATAGACTAGACAATCACCATGCAACGAGCATTATCCCGGTTTGGCAGACTCACCCCTGCTCATTCTATGATATAAAGGTCCGGAGATGAGATAAAACGAGACAAAAAGTACATACAGTGACGTAAGGTAATATATTTAATCTGTATGCATCGAGGATGGAAGCGAAGGAAACCATAGGGTCAGGAGAGTCCAGGCACCGACCCTTCATCTCTGTTGGCACTCATTACGAGGATTAGACTTGGTCCTCCGATTGGGACCTAATTCCTTATCAAGGCGTGGCGCCGTGCCACCAAGGGCCATGGCAGACCACTAAAAGTTTTTAATTGGATTTCTGGATCGTATGGCATGGGAAGTGGTCAAACACATTCGACAATTTCTCCGCCTTCCATGATGGTTAAGAAAATTGGTAAATTAATAGGCGCAAGAGCTCAATCTTGAGAGTGTTTTTGAAATAGTTTGGGTTGTTCATTCCTTTCGTGAGAAGCTCAGTTTGCATCCATGGAACCCCGGAACTCATCCATAAGCGTCTAGTATCGTATCGGCCTCGTCGGAGCTTCTTTGGACTATACAGTCTTCCCCAGAGGGGAGCCTAATTCTCGTGATCCAGGCTGCAGACTTCTTCATCATTCTCCGGGAGAACTTCAACATCCTCCAGATGGCCGGCTCGGTCAGCCCCAAATTGTAACTTCTCATGCTGGTTGGACAGGTTTTTCAAGTTTGAGTCCGATGCACTTTGTGCTTCGCTATCTCGGCTGGTTCTTCTTCTTCGTGCAAGACGTTTATTCACAGGATTGGTCGCTGGTGTTCGAAAGTTATCCGGCATCGAGCGCAAGCGTAGTACATCGCTGTAATAGATAAGAGGTTGTCGAAAGTTGTCAGGCATTGGGCGTAGAACTAAAACGTCATGGTCGCCCGAATGTTCGAGACAGCCATTTTTTATGGGCGCCAGGTTGTTGTTTTGACGGGCAGCGTAGTAAGAGTTGCGTGTGCTGGCGGCGTCGAGTTGTTCCTTTAGCATTTTGAGCCGCTCATTGGCGCCGCTATTCCACTGCTTGTGGGATTCCCGAGTTATTTCCACTTCCAGTTTGATCCGTCTATTCCAGTCGACACCTCCTTCTCGGATTATAGACGCATGCGCCATAGTAAGCAGATCTGAAGTACGACAGGTGGTGGAGAAATATTAGTCTAGAAGCCGGATGGCCTGATCGCGGCAGTGATAAATCTTCTGGCGAACAAACAAGCCGCGAATCACGCTATACCAAGATGCACCAATGCGAATGTGACACATGGGTTGATACATCAAGCTGCATCACAACACGTTAAGCTTATATGCTTTTCACATTGTCTCTTTTCTTTTTCTAGTGAGCAGGGCAATTACATATGCCTCGACAAACTACACTAGGCACGTCGGTAATCGACAATCAAAGAAATCCATCAACGTCAGTAAAAAAGCAAAAAGGCCGGGACTACCTGAACTTCAATCCTATAGTCATCTGTGAAATGCGCCGTCTGAGTCTTGAAAGCTGTCAATTTTCTTCCTTGATCAAGCGCCAGGCAGGGCGGGGTAGTGAGACATGCAGGGTTATTGTGAGGCTGCGCGCCAGTTGTCGGCTGTAGGCCGTCAGTCGCCTGTGTTGATCCTCTAGTGGCCTTATTGTTACTGCCGTTGGCGTGGCCGATGTTTGAACGACGACGTTGTGGTCTCCTTCGATGAATAGTTCGATCTATCTGAGCATGAATTGTCGCTCAAATTGCGGCGAGTGACAATGAGTCTGTTCACGAAGCTCGAGTTAGAGAGCCCCTGCTGCGCCGCGTTTGGGACAGTCGGGGAATGGGGCGACAGCGTAAATCCATGTCTGCAAGGCGCCGTTTTGGGACGAGAGGCGGGCCGAAAAATCTGAAAGCAGCGTATCCGCTAGCCACGGCGAACCCTTCGGCATTTCAGCTGGGCGATTGGGTGGCTTAAATGGTACCCCGCCTTTGCCTAAGAGGAGGTAGAACTTTGGGTGAACAAACAAAAACGCGGTCTAAGCGCGCCTCATCCTTTCACATCAGGCTTCAACTTCAAGTCTGCATTCACTTCCTAACGATAACAGGACCACATACAGTAAACTTCTTACAGGTATCATCTGAACGGGGTAGCGCTTGTCGTTCATCATTGATTGCTGCCATGTCAGTCGTCAAGCCGCAGTACCAACATTTCATTCCGCAATTTATGCTGAGAAACTTCGATCACCCATTTGTCTGTCCCATCGCCCCTCGTAATGGAAGAAAATGCAAGAAGCATCAGCACGATAAGGGAAAATACCCCGGCGACCGGGTCGTGAACAGTTTGAAGCTCTTGCCAGACGGTTTCAAATTTGAGGAGCAATCCATGAAGCGAGTCTGCGGTCTGGATGATATGTACACAGACAAGTCACCAATGACAGAGTCTTCTCGGGAACTCGAGGACAAGTTTAGTAAGCTGGAGGCAGCGGCTAGTCCAATCATTCGGAAGATAATCGCCTCTCATCAGCGTGGAGACGAGCATGTCAAAATTACCAGGACACAGCAGACGATATTACGCAAGTTTGTTTATCTACTGAAACTACGAAACGTAGGTTTCTTCAAGACATATAACTACCGGAGCATCGATGACTACAAAGGATATGACAAGGATCTTTTAAAGGAATTCATGGAAAAACGCGACATTCAACATCTAATAGATGTTTGGTTGCAAGGATTAAGCGCCATCATCGATGTTGATATGAGTGTATCAGCAAATTGGCGAGAAACACTGCAGGTAACCGTTTTTTATGCACTTGCTGTGCATTTCGAGGAACATATCATGGAATTTTGGATATCCTTTTGTACCCTATCGAGCGAATATGAGGAGTTTATCCTTCCTGAAACGGCGAGCACTATTTATGAGGGGCCATCTGTTGACTTTTAGGATCAGAAGACTGGAGAGTTCCTTTACCTAGGTCCCAAATTCCACTTCTTTATACCTATCTCACCTAGGTTGGTGGTCGTACTGCGAAGCCAACACCTTCCAGAACCACATGAGGATGCGAATCCTGAACTGAAGGCTAAGCATCACCAGCGGCGACAGATTTTCATAGACTCAGTTTTTGGCACTAGCATTAAGTCTATACTTGAAGACCTTCCTGTTCATAAAGCCCTTAATAATTATTCAACTTATATCAACGGAAGAGGGATGGGATGGCCAGGATGGGATAGACAGCTTCACCAGACGGACAGTTTCTTGTTCCCCTTCTTCAAGATCTCAATGCGCCATATACGGTCTATAAACAGTCTTCTTCTAGACTATGCATTTCACGCTTTAAATATTATATTCTTCTAAAAGGGTCCATTCTTAGATCTTCTAGAATGGTACCTGATAGAGCCATGCGAAGTGGGCAAAAGGCTGAGCGGAGAATATGCTCAAGATGAGAAGAGGTATATTGAACAGTTGGCCACTTTCATGGTTGCTGAAGGGCGAAAGGTTACGGCAAAATTCAGATTTGAGCGAACGTGGCACGATCTTGACATCGAGGCGTTCAAGAGACAGACTCATGCTACTGCACAATGGCTTGAAGAGCGTGGGAGTAGCCATTCTAACAACGAAGATACTGGAAAGAAAGGGAACCAGACTTCTGAACCTGAGACTGATGAAAGCTTGGAGGATGCGGGGAGTCGAACAGTGCTCGAGAGCGGGACCACAGACAACCATCAGCCCAAAGACGAGCCACTGAAGAATGTCACTGCACGATGGCTCGAAGAGCTTGGGGATAGCCACAACAACAACGACAAAGGGAAGAACGTGGAAAAGGAAGAGACTCCTCCTCATGAAGGCAATGCAAAAGTCCAAGATACAGTCATTCAAAAAGCGGCGGAGAGCATGACAAAAGCCGACGACGAGCCCAACCGAGCAGAAAAGGGCGAAGATAATCCACTGGAAAACGAATGGATTGCTGAGATATACAATCTCTTCGCAGAAAAATGGAAATCTCCACATGTTCCATCGGATGATAAGACCAAAGCCCTAAATCTGAAGAAATCACTAGTCATGATCCGCATCTGGCTCAGAAATGCCAAACTAGATTCAGCAGACGATAGACTCAAAACACTACTAGAAGGATATCAGTCGCGGCAACCGCCTGTCGTTTTCTGGCTATTTCTAAAACGATTCCGGTATACCCTATGGAATCAGGAGATTAAGAATGCACCGAAAGACGATATTTTTTTAGAGATATGGCCTTGGCCGGGACCTGAAGATGGATTTTTGAAATGTAAGCTTCTCCTTTTACTTATATCATACGCGATACTAATATATAAAGATCCACTTACATTTAACCGTCTTATCCTAAATCTAGCAATATAGAAAACCATAAGCCGTGATATTGCTATATTACAGGACCTTGGTGAGAACTTGAGCCTGGCTGCACTTACATCACTTTTTTTAAAGAATCCGATTTCTGAATGACAACAAGTACGTTTAGAGATAAGCGAGCATGAACAACGGGGTCGAGTGCAAAGAGATCGGTATATATTGCTGTTCATAATGATTTCGGTCTTAGGTTTTCTTGTAGGAGTGGTTCACGTGATGTTTTTTCTGCTTCGGTTCTTGAATTGGATCATGCAAATCTTGTTTTACATGGTATTCAATGTCATCAAGGTGGTTATTGCTGCTATACAACACTGCACTGGTTTTAATGAGACTGTCTGGAGGAGATAAAAACGCAAGATATTCATCCTTAGTGATAAAGATACAGGGGTAAAGCCTAGGGTACTTTAGTGCGACTTTTAACTAGTTTATTTTGCACCTTACTTCTGCCCTGGCCGCCCCTCCACCCGTATATCCCATAGTCTGGTCAAAGGGTCTACAAAGCCAACAACTGCAAGCCCCACTGCCTTCGCGCGTCAAGACGAGAGACAGGAGCGTGATGGAAAAGATCGAATCCACAAGCGGTTTGACCAGGAAAAGGCACGTAACGGCGAGAGAAATGGTAATAAGGGCGAACAAGCGGAAGATGGAGAGGATGGGCAATATGAGCATGACGAATACGGATGAGACTGGGAATTCGACTGATAACGTGGAGGCGACTACGATGGAGGAGGAATTTGAGTGTCTGTCAAGGTACTAAGACTGGAAATCATTCATCAAGTGGCCGATTGCAACAAAGACCAGAAGCCGCTACAACAGCATCGCACGCAAACACATTCATCCTCGCTATCACGCCATGCCCCATGCATGGGTCACGTTAAGTTGGATGACTTCATCACGTCCTCTCAACTGGGGTGCGAACTCAAAAAACTTGAAAAGGACCTCTATCTATTAGCGCCACCTGCTGCCGGGATCGAGGACGAGAAAAGAAACGAGGAGAAGGATGATGAAGCCATAGAGCTTATGCCTTCAACAATCCATCGCCTAAGACCAGCGTCTCCGCCTTCCTTCCAAGGGCGCTTTTTCGAACCCCCAGGCGACTACGTACTCATGGCCCTTGCCCTGCATCTAAGCCGCCGCACAGCAGCCCTGGAGGAAATACTGGAAGAAGCTGGAGCACAACCGCCCGAAGCAAGCAGTCAACCAGAACCACCTCAACCAGAGTCCCCACTTCATGACGACGAAGTTTATTCACCACCTCTTTCTCAGGAGTCCACCGGTCCTGGGGCTTCGCAGGAGCCGTACGGAAGCGAGTGGCTTGGCGATGTTGCTCTTGAATTGCTCGATGGAGGGCTACATCCTGTTGGCAATGATTTAGATCCTCCGTAGTGATGAACTTGACACAGAATAGCAGCTAAACAGAGAGGCCCGACACGGGGAAACCCTACAGTGATGCGGGATCAACGCACGGGCATAATCTGTGTATTTAGCAACCTGATGAATGAGTTGCCAAATTCCTTCAATTTCTATGAACACAGCCCTTCTGAAGTGCACGATTCAACAGCTTCTTCAAGTCGAAACAAGCAACCTCGTAAACGGCAGTAATGTAGGGCACCATCGATGAGCTGGAGCAGGCAAAAGAATCAACATGGAAGCTAGGACTAGACTGACACAATGAACAAGAGGCACGACGTCGACGAGAGGAAGAAGTACGCGATCTTAAGCAAGAGACGGGAAAACAGGTAAACACTAGACAAAATATAAAGTGTCTAATTCTTACTTGGGCTAACATAACTATGCCGAACTGATGTCGAGCTGAATAAGACAAAGCTAATGCCGAGTGAAACTAATGACTATGCAATTTGCGTATCATCATCAGAGTCAAGATGAGTAAGCGGGAGGAAGCAAAGAAGTTTGGACCTGCCATTCGAATCTTCCCCGTCATCCCTCAGTCGGACAGCCAGAGCTTCACACATCATTTGAGCGAAGGAAGCATACAACATGACCGGTCCTCAATTCTCTAGTTAGCAAGTTCACGCTAAACTACTGCGTTGAGTAACATTTCTAAGACCGAAACTGGGACGTTGAACTGTATGGCACTGGACCCATTCTCCAACCATCAAACTATCTATCTCATAACCTGATCTTCTAAACCTCACGACCAACATGTGTGTTCTCCCCGCTTCTGTGGCCATAAACGCACCTTACATCTGAACAATCGTTGCCAGGATCTCGATCGGCTTTCCGGTTCTGGTGGCACCGCCCCTGGCGTGCCAGCCACCACAATGCATCAAACTCCTCGTCCGTGAGCGCCGGTGCACATGATTACGCCCGCACTTCGGTGAAACACAGTTCCCCCGGAGGAAGAGAAAATAGCACAGCGACCCCTTCTTAATCCTCTCCACAACCACCGGATTAACCTGTAGCGGTCTGTCAAACCGACGCCCGCCTTGATCCGTCAACACCGGTCCCAGCCTATCCGACTGTACCTGGGGGTTATGGTAACCCGTTAGCGGATTTCCCTACACCGCCATCAGCCGCCCAACATTGTCGCGGTGGGCAAGAGGCCCCCCCATGGTCGACGTGACACCTCGTCCCCCGAACACTGGCGGCTGCCTGACCTTGTTGAATATCGAACTGAACTGTGTCGTCTTCAGTCCCAGATCGCTGATCGCCGCCGGAAACGGGCTCCCCTCCAACAACGTGATGCGTTCCGCAACCTGCTTGTCTCCTACAAACTACCCAAGAGCGGGCTCGTAACCAGAATCGTGTCCACACGCGAGCACGAGATGTTTACACTGGAAACTGTCAAGAAAAAATTCTTTGCCCTCTATAATGATTACAGTTGAATTAGAATATAGATCGGATGCAAGTGGCGAAAGTAAAGGAAACAAGGCGAGGAGAATATGAAATCGGTGTGTCTTACCCCGAACTTTGAGATCCGCCCGTTCCTTTCCTGGCCCAACATCCACAAAGTCAAAAAACGCCTGGCGACTGCTAAAGCCGCTGGCAAACGCCCTTATCTGGTCCGCGTCTCTCAACCTCCCGTCACGCTCGAGCGCCGCGCCTAGTCCGCTCACGTTCGCAAACGCCCTCACTAGGATGTCCATCCTGCTGGGCTCACCAGTAACCTCTCGAATATACTGCTGCAACGCAGCTAAGAGCGCGTCGGCCGCCTCTTTGCCGCCCTTGGCACCGCTTGTAATGAAATTGTCATGAAACTAAGACGCTGTGAGCTTTTCAAACTCGCTTGGGCGACTTTACTTACCACATAGCCGTCTGCATCTGCATCAATCAATGCGACTACAAACGGCCGTCTTCCCTGCCGCTCCTTCCATTCCCTGCTCTCCTGGACCTCCTGCTGGAGACGCCTTCTCGCATCGCACTCGTTATCCAAGTCAAGCTTGGTCTACGTCAACGCGGCCTTCATACATTCCAGCTCCTTCATAAGCTCCTACCATCGAGTATATTAAACACGTTATTCGCAATAGAGCCTCATCGAAAGGAACTCACCTCAATCAAGACCATCCCTTGATCGACCTCTCCAGCGAGACCCGCTCGAATGTCGGCGAAACGACCGCGATATATTTCGAGTCCCGTCTCCATGACAAATCAGAGAAGGAAAGATATTAGGAATAGAATAGAGTTCCTATTATTATTGACTACTAGGTTCGATCCCTATCTCACGCTGCTGCGTACCGTATCAGCATACAACGAAGACAACTTCCAGCCTGCGTTGCTTACGTCTACGACGAAGACAAGGACCCATATGAGCGCAAACGTCGGTTTGCACCAAGCGCTGCCACCTCACGGTGTTCACAGAGAAGGACTCTACTGAGTCACAATGCGAGAACACTCACTGCCCGGTTCGTGCTCTAGCCATACGGCTGCAGCTATGTCCTGGTTTCAACCTGAGCACAGAGGTCGAGTATCGATAAAGTCAAGTTCACCTAAAGGGTGATCAAAGGCCAAGCCAACATGAGGGACGAGTTCACCAGAACATTGTTTCGCGCTCCACGAAGCAGGGCGAGGACTACTTTTGAAGTATCCTTCCACGTGTCGGTGGATACCACACAAAAGGTTGTCCCGCTCGTGATTCGTTGCTATCCAAGCAACCAACCAAATGGGCCCTTTCGATTGCCCATTCCGTCCACTCACATACGCTAAACGCTATTCGCTTCCTCACTGGTGCCTCAGGCCACTCCTACATTCGTGGTCCTTTGCTATTATCTTAAGATGCGGGCGCCTTTTCCGCTGATCCGTGGTTCGCATGTTGGTGAATGAGGCTCTGCACCGCGATGAATCTCTGTGAGGGCTAGCCAATTTCCCTATGCGGGCGCATGAGCTGTGTTCTACTCTTGACATATTAAGGGTAAACAGCTCAGCTTTTCCATTTTCCACGTTGTACACTGTTTGCCACCATTCACCGCCACTATTTACCACCACTATGGAGCTCAGCTGTACCTCACTACTATTAGCAGATATCGCTCGCAACCGCTGTGGAATTCCAATTGCGTCTATCATCGTCTCATGATGCTAATATCCTGCGGTGAATAGACAGCTAGGCTGTATAGTACTTCTATACAAGATCATTCAGCTTTATGACCAAAGGGAGCGACAAGAAAACATATCTTGAAAGAGCTTTTAGCCTTCTGTTTTGAGGCCCTATCTTGCATCAATCGCGACAAGTGGCCCACTTCGCGTTGTACCGGTCCATACCGCATTCGATTACTCGCGCTTTTATGCTTCTCTGACAAAGCCAATAGACTAGGTTAGCAAATCACTAGTAAAGCGAGGACGAGTTACCAGCCGCCAACTGAATTTGTTTAGATAGTCTTGCTGAATGCCAGCGGAATCCGATGACGCAACGGGAAACTCGCTATACAAATTAGGGTTATCGCTTGCAAGATTTGGATGAATTTCATTGTCGGCTGTTTGTCCACGTCACACCTTGCCATGCATGCATGGTGCACATTCCGGTTGCCTGATGACTAGCTTGAACGGACTCCCGCATATGCGACATGTGCACCAGAACCAAAATCACGATCATTAATGAATTGAAGACCTTCCTGCTGAGCTCCCTCCGACTACCAGTATATCATAATAATACTGACCATAAAATCTTCCAATTTCCCTTATCCAACCCTCATTATCGCCAATCGGTCAAGTCATCACATTCAAGTACAACCCAAGCGTGGCAATAGAACCCGATGTCTAGGCCGTTCGAGCCGAGAGTCGGCACTCCATTCGAACCCCCCAATCCTTTCAACCAATACTTGAACGATTCCGTAAAGGCTATTCCAAGATATCTTTTCCGTGTTTCAGATCCCTCATCGTATGGCATAACGAGTCGGGCCGAGGTATGCTCACCAGCCGCCCAAGCCACGATTATAGAGGCTGTCGATCTCTACAGGATGCCGACCGAGGAGGCCGCCCAAGCTCTCGGTGTCCACCTGTGGTGGAACTGTACTCCTTCTGGTCCAGGCGCATGCAATCTCGTGTCGTGGACCAGCTCTCTTCTTGTCGCCCTCCAGTACGGCGTCTATCGACATAGAAGTCTACAGAACCCTCACGAGATGTCTGATATCAAAATTCTAATGGTCGACACTAGACAGTTTGATCGCAACGCCTTCGCTCGTGATCTGCAGATCCTTGCTGCTTTCAAGGAAGTCTCTGGGGAGCATAAATTAGGCAAACTCTATGATTGGCGCAATGGTGATCTACTTTCTGGAGAATATCTCTCTCAGGGAAAACTTGTCATTGATCCCAAGAGATCTTGTCAGGTTTCTTTGGAAGACCTCGTCACCCGAGGTCTCTTCAGCGTCTCCATTGGGCTAGGCGACCAGGAACACTGGTTTCGATGGATCAGACGAGTTGAAGAACTACGGAGAGAGATGGGTTACCGATCAACTGAATTGAGTGCTGTAGTCATCAAGACAGCCGTGAGGGTATCCATGGCTTTTGAGCCTTTCAAACTACCAGCAGCCATAATGCTCCTCAGTCTTAGCCCGTATAACTTCTTCAGAAGTATTTCAGCTATTTTCGAGGAGTTAACAAACAATGGATTCGGTAAGATTCAATCCAAACTAATCCTTTTGACGTGCTTATACATCGGAACTAATAATCAGCGTAACTAGAGAAGGAACTGCGACAGAATGCGGCCTTTGCTCAGTTCAGTCTTGATAGTTATACAGCCAGGTTACCTGAGTTACACAGATGGAAAGATTTGTATATCTACATTGCTGGACAGTTAACGCTGAATGGCTATGAATCGCGACGAGGGATGGAAGAGGTTGACCCTGAGAAAGACAGCGCGAATGATCTCAACGACGCGTTTTCAGGTTTGAGTATTTAATCACACATAAATAAGAAGGTATCACTAAGAGGTCTTCTGGTCAACTGCAAAGCTCAGGTTCAGCTCAGGTTCAGGTTCTGATTTTGTTTTAGCCACCATCTCGTTGACTGTTACGGCCCTCCACTTCGTACCTCGCCCCACCTCCGTTAGTCATGGTCGTCAGATAAGTATGCATAATCAAAACATAAGCATGTGTACGGACCTGACTCATTTCTCTGGCAAGTGGAATATCACACCGCGAGTGGGCCAATACGTACAAGTGCATTACACAATGTTGTGGGTTCTGATAGTGTTTGCCCACTACCTGAGGCAATAGTAAAGTCGCACGCCTACATATGTAAGACTAGTCTGACTTTCGCTTCCTTTGTTGGTTTCTCCAATGCATTGTTCTTTAGCAGCCTGAGGTGAGTATCAGTGCCCTATATCTCTTTCCACAGTTAATTCCTTTAGGGTTAGGGAATGTCAATAACTAACGAACACTAATTCTCTTGCCTCTTAGAGTCGAGGTTTGGTTAGCGGTAAGAGCATAGACGATACTAACAAAACTACGAACCTTGTTCTGGGTCCCGCCTTGAGCAGGTTTTCCTAGACCCTCTCCCGTTAAACGCCGATGATTTGAGAATTTCCATATTGGCCAGGCTCAAGCGGTATAGCGAGCTTCAGTTGATGGATGAAAATGAAGGTGTTCATCAGAGGGCGGCAGTAGATCCATCTTTGTTTAATATCTCGTCTTTGAGTAACTTACTGACATCTTCCAGAGAGAACAAACTGTCCGAATTACCGTTCCATTCACTTTTATATGGCTCAAAGATCCTTACTCAGAGATATTCGAGAGCTTTCTCTATTGACCCAAGAGACCAGATGTCGAATACTATCCAGGCGCTGGAGGATTTGGCTAACCCACACTTCATTGTATTATTCCCACCCTTTTCAGTGTCTGGGCATGTTTATATGAGACAGCCAGCTAACATATTCTTCATCTCAAGGCACTCCTCAGCCATTCTCTATGTGCATCGGCGATTTCTTCTCTGGCCATAAACCTGTCTAATGTTTGACCAGGATTTCGTCATCCACCTCGACAGGTCCTATCTAGGTGGTCCGGATATCCCGTTGCGTTGTCCAACATTGCTACTTTCCAAAAGGCAGTTGATGAGACGGTCAGGTTGCAAAAAAAGCCTAGAAGAAATGGAAAAAGACGTGGAGAACGGTCTCATAGTGTGAAATACCTCCTGCTCTGGGGATAAGACGTGGAACTATATTATTTGGCACGTAGTAAGACAGTAGCGAAACCTGCATCTCCATAGATTCATTCACTTTCGTTGACAGTGGACATTTCGCATTATCATTCACGGATAACCCCTCTACTTACCCCGCATTCCACTTTCACTTGAAAGAGACCTAAAGCAGCAAATTCCAACCAACGTGCACTGATAAAAAGGATGTAGTTTCATGAAGATAATGGGGACATGGGGCTAGCGCACGGACGAAAATGCTGTAATTAGCAAATTACAACCAGTCCTTGGCACAGTAGGACTTAAAGCGTATAATAGATAGGATGGAACGGCGGAGATAGAGTAGATGTTATATGAAGATGATAAACAAGTGTCTGACGCGATAGTCGAGGAGATCAGACTTGGAGTCAAGTCAACTAATCATTTTGGTTACCTATGATTGACTCTTGCCTATACGCAATGAGCTCAGCATGGGTGGCACGGATCACCGTATTATGGAACGGGCCCCGTTTCGCGTTCTGGTAAACATGACCTGAACAGTAACGGTGTCCGTTACGAGTTTGAAAAGCCCATGTCAAATTTGATGATTTTGATCGGCCTAAAACTCGTAACGGGCCCCGTTACTGACTAGAATACTAGAGTAGAATGTATACGCCGCTCGCGATTTAAATATCGAGAGCAATAGTCCCAGGCCATCGGGCGCAAAGACCTCTTCCAAAGGACGTACTGTATTAGAGTATCGCCCGCCCAAGTATTGTGAGCCAATTCCTTAGTGCTGAAAATCCATGTGGGGATAGGTGTCATAACCTGATTTATCAAGAAACGAGAAGCTCTACGCTAAATGCTTTGCGACAGTGAGCACCATTTTAAGTGCTGAATATACCTTGAAGGTTTGTTCTCGGACTGGCAGCAGCCCTTGTTCTCAGCTGGGATGTTACGAAGAAATGCAAACATAGGAGGACGGTTAAGAAGCCGGAAGAATCCCGAGTTATCCGATGATCGACGGCGGGGAGGTCCGACGCTAAGATAACTTGGAATTTATCCAGTGTCATATCTAAAGCATTTGATTCAAGAATATCCCAGCTAAGATAAGCCGGAGTAAAGTTAATTACTCAAAGGTACTGCTGTATCTACTGTTAAAATTCATTACCGCTAGCGTGCCGTGGGTTAGGTAAGTTAGCTAACTGGCTACAACTTACTAAATAACCTATATTAGATTAAAAAAAAGTTCTATAATACCTGATCAAACTAAGTGGCCTGGATCTTTCTTGTGGGAAATTAATTAAATTTGATAAATTGTTTAGAGTTGAGTGTGGTGAGTGCTAATGCTTAGTATGGAGTTTTTAGCGTAATATGACGGCACTTGATATGCATGGAACTAGTAATAAATTGGGGAAAATCGGAGGAGCCGATGAAAAACTAGGATGGACAAGGCCAAGTCAATAATAAACATGCACCAGCTTCTCGATCTTGGGGCAAGCGAGACAGCGAATTACCCTAAAGCTGGAAAACTGGGCGAACAGATAAAAACCCTTCTTATACAGTTCTGAGTTACAATAGAAACATATTACTTAAAACCAACTTGAATATGGTATCCCCTGCCAGTCTGGGTGGCCTTTAGGTTGAGTTTCCTAACACATTCACCATCCTCGTAAATGGAGGTGATCTTGCCACCACTAGCTCCTTTTGTCATGGAGGTGGGGTTCCCGAAGAAAACTTGGGTAAAAGGCTGCGTGGAACAATTATGGTTGAATGTTCCATCATTCCAGTTGAAGTATTCAACAAAGCCAACTTGGTCATTCTGCAACTTGCCTGCCGCAGACGGAAGCGTCCATTGGCCGATCACATCGGACTTCCCGGTGACTGTGTCGACAAGAGTTGCTTTCCAGGTTGTTCCGCGTGTATTCTTTATGGTAATTTTGTAAAGGTGAGAATAATCACCAAAAATGTCAAGAGAGCAGCTAATTCCGGGGCCGCCATCT
This sequence comes from Fusarium xyrophilum, assembly GCA_008711595.1. Classification (NCBI taxonomy): domain Eukaryota; kingdom Fungi; phylum Ascomycota; class Sordariomycetes; order Hypocreales; family Nectriaceae; genus Fusarium; species Fusarium xyrophilum. Next base: position 6,933 of record VYWZ01000396.1, on the reverse strand, counting down.
GCGCCCGAATGACAGTTCTTGTGACTTGTAGTTGTTCCATTCTCGAATGAATAAAATAGCGCACGCACGACCTGTCTACGTCCGCTGCCGGGACGTGGTAGGATGCCAGTATGCCCAGGTTTATCAATACCGTTGAAGTGGAAACCCTGGGCAAAATAGTAACCACTCTGGCGAGGCGTCTCTTTAATGCTGATGGGGAAAGTGATGTCGCTTAGTCCAGAATCAGGTACCTCTGAGAACCCCCAGTAGTTATAGACCGAGGCCAGACCTAGAGACGGGAGGTGGAGAGCCAGGATCGCTGCTTTGATTTTCATGATGAGCGATTTTAAGCGTTGCTAGATGCAAAGAAATAGTAGAAATGTTAGAAACCTTTCAATGGTAAAGACAAGAAAATTAACAACCAAGATGGACATTCATCGCTATTTAAATAATTAGCTAGAAGAAACACAGCTACAATTTTGAACCTTCGAATGTGAGATTCGTGACTCGATAAATCAGGCTTATTCTCTGCCATGCTGATTGTTGGTACGGAATGTCTCGCGCCGCACTCTATTCGTTTGAGCAGCTCTCAGCAAAGGATGTTAGGTAATCATTCAGCTTTGTTCTTGCAGGGATTTCCGGATGCGTCATACTGAAGCAGACGCTGGCAAGACTTTAGCTCTGATATAGCTAGGAATACGACATTTTTGTGCCGTAGTAGGCAAGGAGCTGATGAGGGTCTAGAACTTAAATCATCCCTTGTAACCCAGTTTTAATTACCTCCAAGTGATATCCTAGGTGGGAGATCAAAGGGACATGGCGGGAAGGTTCCACCTGGACATTGTATAATACTTCACAAGCCAAGCCTTAACCTAGGACAAAAACAGTGACAGCTTTTGACCATGGCCTGACAATATGGACCAGAGTCACCAGATTCGTCTGTCTCAATTTGAGACTGTTAATTTGATACCAGGGAAGTCCCAAATGGATCCAATGGCAGATATCAAAGCGGTTCAAGCTGGCGGAGATTCGGGCCATTTCATAGCCTGGAGCTCTAGAGGGAATTTTGAACACCCGAGCCCCAACGGAGATTTGGGGCCCAGAGATCGACAGTCTATGACTCTATCATACGATTTCCCGGGCCTTGAACCAGTAACTCCTACCGTAACAGTTTAGATTATAAATATTACAGGCCGGGTATAGAGCAAGACTTGCTCAACCGTGCCTCGAGAGATAGGAGTCCCATGATCCTTGGCTACTCTGGCAACGTCATGTCGCCCTGGCAAAAGGATTGTGGTGTTCCAGTAACTCACTGAGTAGCGGTAAGAGAAACACTACGTCCTTTGATCTTAATTTACCTCTTGCGTAGAATGGACAAATCGACTACAAAGATAACTTTGACATGATAAAGCAACTGCAGTAGTAGTGGATCTAATAGTGCAGTGCAAATTCTTTAAGATGCAGACAACGAGCCTGCCTACGGTAACTTACCTTCCGCATTGAGCAGGGCGGATACGTCACTGATACCGCTGCTACAGTGCAGTGTATGATGATAAGATAAGCCCAGAGTTCTTGGATGTTCAGTGGACTAAAATCTTGTGGCTGACTGAGCTGAGCGAGCAGGTTGCCCGAGAGAAGCGATCAAACCTTTGGGAATCCTATGACTAAGAGCAGGCACTGAGCGGGTATACCTAGGTCACGACGCGCATTTAGATAAAGGGGGATACTAACATGAAAAATCTTTTTCGAACAATATTTTGTATATACAGGTAAGAAAGGAAAAAAAAAGAATTGGGAGAGGTGCGCCTCTGAACGAAGATACATAAGAGTCCTAGTTGGGTATTTAGCCGACGGAATCCATAATTAATATTACCAGCACCAGTAAATATATTACTTTTGAGTCTGGAAGAAGATAAACGGCTGTGGTCTGTACGATTGAGCTACATCGCCACCCATATTGTATACCTAATCGGGGCATTCCTCCAGCTCCATCATATCCTAGGCCGAGCAACCATGGACAAGCTGATTGAAAGTGGCAGGCTGGCTTGGAGATACAACAGTATTTCCGTACGGATCTATAATGGTAAAATTATAGGCCACATTTCCTTGCGCATTAATGAGAATAATCCTGAATGGAATAGTCTTGCAGGCATCTGCTATGAGCGTAGTAGTTATACCGTCACTTCCACTGTAATTGTTAACACCTGTGTTTATGGAACTAGTCGTAAGAAAGGTATTCGTTTGGTTATAGCCTGAAGCTGCTTGAGGCCCTAACCAGAGTGCGGTAGCATCATCAACATTGTCCAATCTGAAGGTATACCGCCCCGTCGTTCGAAGATAGAAACTACCATAGAAGTCAAATGCAGAGTATGTGGCACTTGAGACTCCTAAGCTTACGCCATTGATTTTTGGGTTCCGATCCTGGACGGGGAAGCCAGTGGCGTTTGTCACGCCTGAAGCATTGAGAGTATAACCTTGCTGAGGTAGTTGAAGAGGGCCTTTGCCGTAGTTGCCAAATCCAGTGCCGTTGTTGTAAGGTATATTTCCTGGGGCCCAATTACCATTAGGAGATTGCTGAAGCTTATAGAAATCCCAGGCTAACCCAGCCGAACATGCAGGAGTTGGGCACGAAGATACAGAACTGTACACAACAACGGTTGAAGTTCCTCCACTCGCAGCAGGCAGGGTGGTCGTGCCAGCAGAAGAAGCTTCCGAAATAACGGTAGTGATTTTAGGAGTAGTAAAGGTCACAACAGTAGTTGTGCCTCCCAATGTCGCAGGTAAAGTAGTCAAACCTGTTGTGGTTGCTTCGCTAGTGACTGTAGCCACCATTGGAGTTGCAAAGCTGATAACAGTAGTTGTTCCTCCGGATGTTGCAGGTAAGGTAGTCAAGCCTGTTGTGGTTCCTTGGCTGATAATCGTGGTTAGGAGGTCGCTGGTGGTTGTTTGAGAAGAGCTAGATGGCGTATTTATAACGAAAACTGTACCAGCACAGGTTACGCAAGGAGAGACAGGAGGAACTGTAATAGTACCAGGGATCGAACCTGTAGTTGTGACAGTAATCAATGGAATAAACGGAGAGGTAGCAGATGTCGATGAGCTAGAAGCGCCAGAGCTAGAGATAGAAGTAACAGATGTTAAGGAACTCAAAGTAGCTGAGTTGGATGGCTCAGAAGAGCTAGAGGAGCTGGAAGTAGCCGGGCTAGACAAGCTAGGAACAGCAGTTATAGAGGGGCTCGAGGAGATAGAGCTAGAGGGCCCAGTGCTTGAAAGACCAGAGCTAGAGGAGCTAGAAACAACAGATATTGTGGGGCTCGAAGTAGCTGAGTTGGACACAACAGAGCTGGAACTTGTCGGTGCATCTGTAATGACCACGGTCCCGATACAAGTTGGGCAATCTGAAGCTGGGGAGATATTCGTAGTACCTGCGACAGGGCCGGCAGTTCTGATCGTGGTCAATGGTCGAGAACTTGACGGAACATCTGTAACTACAACAATCTGTATGCAAATTATGCAATCAGAGGGAACAGGCAGGGTAGTGGTACCAGGAACGGGTCCGGTGGTGATGAGTGTTGTCAAGGGTCGAGTACTTGAAGGGACTCCTGTTATAATGATGGTGCCAACGCAGGTAGGGCAGCTTGACGCAGGGCAACTGTAGTCGTTCCGGGGACTGGTCCAGTTGTGATGATAGTCGTGAATAGTCCTGTGGAGGGTCCATTTGTAACAATAACGGTACCAGTACAGGTTGGGCAATCAGAAGGCACGCTCAGTGTCGTGGTACCTGCAACCGGGCCACTGGTGGTGACTGTTGTCGGAGGGCGAGAGCCGGAGTTGCTTGGAGTATCGGTGGCGATGACGGTACCAGCACAGGTTGGACAGTCTGAAGGCACACTCAGTGTAGTGGTACCTGCGACAGGTCCAGTAGTGCTAATTGTGACTAAAAGTCTAAGGCCTGTCACTACTGCAGTATGGATGCAAGTTTGGCTGTCTGAAGGGACCGGGAGAGTCGTTGTCCCTGCGACTGGACCTATTGTGCTGATCGTCGTAACAGGGAGAGAACTTGAAGGGACTGCTGTCACAAATATAGTGCCTACGCAAGTAGGGCAGTTCGATGCAGGAAGAACCGTGGATGCTCCGGCGACAATGGGAGGCACGGTTGTTGTACCTGCAACAGGTCCAGTAGTCCTAACTGTAGTGGCCTGTAAAGGAGCCGGCGGTTTCAAAAACAGTACCTACACATGTAGGACAGTTCGACGCAGGGGGTACAGTCGTGGTACCACCAACAGGGCCAGCTGTCCGGATCGTTGTGAACGTTCCGGTAAAAGCTCCATCAGTGACGATAATAGTGCCTACACATGTAGGGCAGTTCGAAGCAGGAGCCCTGGTCATCGTACCAACAGTTGGACCAGTTGTAGTCCGAGTAACGTACGGACCTGTAAAGGATCCCACAGTAACCACGATTGTCCCAGCACATGTAGGGCAATCAGAGACTGGTGGAAGGGTGACAGTACCATCGACAGGTCCCGATGTCGTAGTCGTAACATGAGGCCCAGTGAAAGGTACCTTTGTTACCATGACGGTTCCAGCACAAGTGGGGCAAGCCGGAGCAGGCGGCAGAGTGGTCGTGCCAGGTACAGGACCGGTCTTGGTACTGGTGACGTAAGGGCCGGTAAATAATCCATTTGTAATGACAACGGTACCAACACATGTAGGACAATCAGTGGCTGGAGCAATAGTAGTTGTACCTCTAACAGGACCTGTTGTGGTCCTGGTGACGTACGACCCTGTGAACAGATTGCTTGGGGTGTTGGTGATAATAACTGCGTCAGAACAAGAAGAACAGTCGGATGCCCTAGGAACTGTAGTTGTACCAGCAGTAGGACCAGCTGTAAAGATGGTAGTGAAGGGACCAAGAGCCCCTGAGGGGCCGTTGGTCACAATAACTGTGGCTGTGCAGCCAGCCGATCGCAAATCTTGCTCATCTCGACGCATCGGCATCGGGCAGCCGGACGCAAGAGGTAGAGTCGTAGTTCCCGGAGTCGGGCCGGTCGTAGTCAATGTGGTGAAGGGTCCAGTAAATAGAGCATTGGTAACAATAACTGTGCCAGTGCAAGACTTGGTGCAACCAGAGGGAGCGGGCAGGGTTGTGGTTCCTGCAGCTGGACCTGTAGTAGTCAGTGTAGTAAAGAGCCCGGTAAAGCTGCTTGGTCCCTCAGTGATGATAATAGTTCCAGTATAAGACTTACAGCCTGATAGAACAGCGAGAGTCGAAGTTCCGAGAGCTGGGCCAGTAGTAGTCAGGGTAGTGAATAGGCCAGTAAAGGTCCCCTGGGTAACAATAACAGTTCCAGTGTAAGGCTTTGTGTAGCCTGAAGGAAATAGAGTAGTTATGCCGTTAATAGCTCCAGGTGTAGTCAGTGTAGTGAAAGGCCCACTAAAGGGGCCTTTGGTCACAATAATAGTTACAGTGTATGACTTGGTATAACCTGGGGAGGTAAGCAGTGTTATATTGCCTGGAACTGGTCCTGTCATAATGACAGTAGTTTCAAATACTGGGGGAACAATACTATACCCTTCTAAGTAATAGAGGTAAACAGGGGGAATAGCCTAATCAAGATGCATCAAAATCCTCTTTCACTTGAATCTGGAGCTGATTTAATGATATAGAAAAACTATTCAATGTAATCCTAATATTCATTTCTATAAATCTACAAGTTTTTGCGGTTGTTCTGCTGCCTGTTAGTCATGATCTGGAGTTCGTCGGTTACTCCAGATTTAGTGCGTCGGCTGCCCCATGTCTATACTAGCGCCCTTTGATTTCCTACTAAAGGAAATACATCAGCTGGCAAGACCGCGAAGAGAATATAGGAATAGGAGACGGGCGCTAGTATCAAAGAAGAGCTCTAGATTATCAAGAAGGCTAGTATTAGCTATTATTTTAGTACCTTGGGAATGCACTGGATTCTATTGCCTTCATACTGTTGTTATAGTGGATAATGTTTTGAAAAAGGTGTCTAACAGGAAGTGCTTAAGATGTCATGCGTGCGCAGACCAGTATTTTGGTAATTTAACAAAATAGACATGATGCGTGCACGGATGACCCGGCAGCGTGCACAGGCCAGATTTGTTGTATTTCGTCGAATTACCACCATGACTGCGTATAATAGCGCGGTTTCAATTTATATGGGATTCTAATTCGCGTATACTTCATGCGATTTGGAATTTAGGGTTAGGCTACCCTTGCTAACTGAGAATATTAAATCCAAAGCCAATAATTAAATCTAGTAATTAGTCCTACTTATGATAACTTCTCGGGAGAAAAAGTATTTTATCCTATTCTTGGGATAATACTTTATAGACTTATAAGTTTTTGCAGGGATTAAATCACTTCTTTTGAGCAAACTGGAGTTCGTTGGCTACCCTAGATTTAGTTCATCGGCTGCCCTATGTCATGCTAGCGCCCTTTCATTTCCTACCAAGATTAGTTCATCGGTTACTAAACGACGCGAGGGATGCTCTCAGGCTTACACAGGTTCAACCCACCCACCCACTAAAAGCCTTCTTTGTCCTTTTACTACTTTCTTAGCGCTGCGCGCCCACCTGCCGTTAGCGGATTTACACGGGTTCAACCCACCCACCCGCTAAAACCTTCTTATTAACCTTAACCCTAACTTTATTATCCCACTGCTATCACGCTGTATCTGCCGTGTGCCCCGCCTCTGGCGGATGTTCTTTTACCTTGTAAATTTATATACTATTTTATTGTTACTAAAACCTAGCTTTTATATCCTTATTTAATTATTATATATCTTTATCTTAACCTTTATGCTTCCTTCTTATTTTTTTTTTTTACCCTTACTTTTTCCCTTTAATCTCCTTTTATCTTATAATTCTTTTTTTTTCTCTTAATTTTCCTTTCTTTTATCTAACTTTTCTTTCTTTTAACTTTCCTTT
>VYWZ01000394.1:0-20437 GCA_008711595.1 Fusarium xyrophilum | reverse complement strand
GTGTCCAGGGGTGAAAAGAAATCAGAAAGAATAAAACCCGACGTTATGAAGAGGAAGCTCAGTTGGGGAAAACAACAAGCGTCAGGCAAACAATTGGGTTGCAGAGGTTGTCAAGGATGATGCTGGGCCAAGCAACCAATTATTTGCTATTGAAGTGCGGCTGGCTGCGCTGCTGCCATGGCGACTATGAGCTGTGCTCCTGTTGCAACGCCGTAAGGGATGCTGGGCTGGCTTACCATGGATCGTCCTTGGATCGGATGGAGCCGCTTTAACAGCGGCGGGGTAAGTACATAGCACCCTGCTGCATTTTGTAGCAAGATGGCCGGCTAGCGTCTCCAACGTCCGACTTTAGCTCGACTCTGACAACCGTCTCCCAGGCAACGCCTGCCATGTTTGTTTTCCCACCGTCCAATCAAACGCATTCCTTGGGCTGCTTTATGTGCTTCCCTTAAACACATCAACTCGCCAGAGACGATCTTCTAACCTCCGACTTTCATAACATAACATCAGTTCGTGCAAGTTGTGTCGAGTTGAGCCGTCTAGCCTTTGATAGAGCTGTCGTCTGGTTGCCCGTTCAAGGCATATTTCTTTCTTCTATCAGCAGACATTGGTCGTATTTCTTACTTGCATTCATTCACATTTGGTGCTGTGCTTCGCACCGAGTCGCAACATTCCTCCGCTTCATTTCCTTGTGTATAGTGGGCTAGCATACCAATGCGTTGATAGTCGCTTACTCCAACTTGCGACAAAATTACCCATCACTACTGTAGCATGGCTACTGAATCGGTATGTAGACCGCGCCACCCGCCCTGATACTCGGGCAAAATGTCTCTGACTAGATCTCAGGTGCATCCCTTAATAATCAACAAGACAACTACACCGACCAAAGGTCCATCCATCATGGCGAGTGGAATCCCTCGCCCGCTGTCGGAGCTCTCGCCGACAGAGATGAGAAGGAACTCTCCCAGCTGGCATAGACAATCCACTGGTTCTCCCAAGGTACGTCGGCTGACCGCCAACTCATGTTTGGCCTTCTGTATTGATAGCATGCAGAAGTCCCCTGGAAATCCCGACTCGTCACCATTCCAACCTTCGCCTGTGGAATCAGTGACATCTCCTCGTTTGTTTTGGCAAAACCGCAACTCTGAAAACCTATACGGATCTGGGTCACCATCACCAAACCGCCGCTCTTCAATTGAGCGTCTTCAGAAAGCCTCCCGGGTGAGGAACAGCAACATACTTGCACTCGAACAGAAGCAGGAATATGATCCCACTCGAATCCCTCAGATCGAAAGGCCCCTCGCTAAGGTCCAAGGGAACGCCTTTGGGTCGACTGGATCCTTCCGCTCTTCGACTATCGAGCGCCCAATCTTTGGCCATTCTCGAAGTGACAGCGCGATGACTATTCCCGCCGTCAGCCCAAAGTCGTCTACCCAGACAGCCGGTTCACCGAATCGTCCTCTGACGCCCAGCCGAGATCAAGTATCGCCTACAAAGTCCTCCCTATCACACTCAAGGTTCAGGAACAGCTTTGACATGGAGACAAACACTTGGTCGTTTGGCTCACCCGAAGAAGATGATGATCATCCGATGGGACGTCGCCACGCAAAAAGTGTGACTTTCGATGCTGCACCCCCTCAGATCAACGAATATGAGATGGCAACTCCCGACCTGTCGTCTATTGGCACCAACTCTCGCGAGGGGAGTTATGAGTCAATTGAGTATGATGAAGATGAGGATGACGTCCTGTACGATCCTGGCCACGTCGATCTCGAGGGCGATAGCTTTGACGCTTCCCTGGAAGACACAGACAAAACTCCCGTTGTTGGGCCTGATGACTGGAGAGGCGACAGTCCCATGGTGAATCGCAATGGGCCTCGTGAGTACAGTGACAGTCCCATGCCTGAGGGTACACCTTCTGCTGCCACGGCTGGTCGTCCTTTACATATCCGAAGTGACTCCACGACTTCAAACGGGGAGCATCGGCCTCTACCACCTCTTCCTGGTTTTATGAGCCATTCCCGCAACAATTCTGCGCCCTCTTCACCTGCGTCGCCGAGTCTGTCAGCAACCGCAGAAAGAATGCTTGGGTCTAAAAGAAATCTTCCATCTCCTCCTCAAGCCTCTGCCACAAGCAAGTCAGACATCCATAGCATTGGCAATGCCAAGATGTCGCTTGAGGAGCGATTGAGACTCATGATGTTGTCAGACGATGGTGATGGCAAGACCGCGGCTGAGCAGCAGCGTGAGCGTCGCCTTCGTAGAGCTAATGGCCGCGAACGATTGAGCAGCCCGATTTCTGAGCCTGAGTCAGCAACAAGCCTCAACGATGCTCTTCAAGAGCATGATGACGTTGTTGGTGACATGTCGGCTCTTGATGATTATCAATTACCTCCGCGTATTTCCCGCGACTCCATCATGCGAAAGGTCAACGGTAACAACAAGACATCCGACCAAGAAAAGGACTGCATCTTCTCTTCCCCTCCCACCTCAAGAAGTCCAAGCAGGAGCCCCGAACGGCAGGTTCCTGCAGACCCTGATGTGCCCATTCCGTCTACCGAGGATTCTTTGCACGGTATGTCCGATGAGGAGGAAGAGGAAGGTAGTGTCATCATCAGAAGAATGCCTGAGAGCGAGATCGAGTTTTACGAGGACTCGGACGTCGATTTCAATGAAGAGGAGTCCAAGCTGGAGCTGCCAGCTGACAGTGATAGTGAAAGCCACTATTCGTCGCAGGAACCTACACCGGCACAAGCCAAACCTGAAAAAGACCAGGAGGAGGCAAGAGAGGAAAGCCTAGAGCTTGATGACCTTCGAGAGGAGGTCATGACACCTAGACCTACTCATACACAAACCGAAAGCGTCTCATCGTTGCCAGACTTTGCTTCAGGCGACAAAGATGCCTCCTTCTCGAGAGATTTCGAGTCTTACATGCTCCCCGAGCCTGAGGAGCCCAAGGTGATTGAAGAGCCTGTGAAAGAAGTCAAGGAGATCGAGGCTCCAAGGATGGCTGATGCCCATGCTTACCTCCAGCGCCCATTCACTCCCGAGCATTTCTCCAAGCCTGAGTATGATGGCACCGGATGGGGTGATCCTGAAGACGAATATGACGATGACTGCCCCAGCACACCAGACTCGGTTATTCACCACCCAGCTCCAGTCCGTGCGGAAGAACCTGAGCAAGCCACTATTCCTGAGCGATCTGCCACCATCAAGGCCCCAGGTTCGAGGCTTAAGACTCGTCTGTCAAATACTCCCTCCGACATTAGTGCTATGCGAGAGGCTCGTCGACAAGTGAGCATGGAAGTTCCCGATGTCCCTCCGATTCCCGACAAGCATAGCAAGCGCCCCTCGAAGGACAATAACGGGCTCTTGCTTACTGGTGACGAATTCATTAACCGTCATCCTAGTTTCAAGAATCGCAGCTTGACATTGGATCTTGACTTAGGTCTCAGCCTCGACCAAGACTTTGAGCGAGTCATCGAGGCACAAAAGGTGGCTTACAACGATCTCTTTACTCAATCCCCAGCCCACAGCAACCCCTGTAGACAAGTGTCTGCAGCAAAAGTCCAACAAGAAATTGCTGAAGGACTCAATGCTAACTTAACATCTCGTCGTCAGCGCGGTTATCTCATGCGACAAAATACGAAAGTTGTTACTGCCAGTGACAAGGATACCGAAGACTTTCGTGTTGCCAGATCCGTTGGAAACTCTCCTGTTAAGGAGGATAGGCCCATGTCATGTATTGTTGAGCCATGGAACGGTAAGTCCCGCCAGAGAAGTATGCGGAAGCGTGTTGGCGGCAGCACTGGACCTGTGCCACCTATGCCCGGTCAAGAAAGTAATGCAACAGCCGTCAGTCATACTCCCGTCGACGAGGACCTGACACTTGAAATGGCAACGCCAGAAAGCGGAGAGAGAGGCCGCCTATTTGTCAAGGTTATGGGTGTCAAAGATCTTGACCTGCCTCTTCCAAGAAGTGAGTTTCAGTCATTCAATCGTTAAGGGCATGTCTAACAGAAGCAGATGAGCGAACTTGGTTCAGTCTCACCCTCGATAACGGTGTACATTGTGTGACGACAGCATGGCTCGAGCTAGCACGCAATGCTCCAATTGGCCAGGAGTTTGAACTCGTCGTACCTAACGACCTTGAGTTTCAACTGACCCTCAACGTCAAACTGGAGAAACCTGTTGAGCGTGCTAAGCCGCCTCCTCCTACAGTAAAGACACATAAGCACAAAACTTCGACCTTCAGCAGGGTATTCGCATCACCCAAAAAACGCAAAGAACTGGAGCTTCGCCAGCGGGAAGAAGAGGAGCGAGCTGTACAGCAACAAAAGGACGCCCAGGCCAAGCAGCGTACCGGACCTCCCACAGCTTACGAGCTTCTGTCTCCTCTGGCTGCGGAGGACGGTAGCTTTGGTCGCGCCTATGTTTGTCTTCGGGAACATGAGAGTCGGTGCTTTGGTCGGCCTTATATGGCTGAAGTTGCTTGCTTCAATGAATGGGCCACAGAGGAGGCTGCATTTGCGTCCAGTGTCAAGAGCAAGCGTGGCAACACGGCCGTTGTCCGACGTGCACCCTACAAAGTGGGCAAGCTGGAGCTTCAGCTTCTCTTCGTTCCGCGTCCTAAGAATGCTACGGACGATGATATGCCCAAGAGTATGAACTCATGCATCCGGGAGCTCAAGGCAGCAGAAGAAAGGATGTCTCGCAACTGGGAGGGTCACCTTAGTCAACAAGGTGGTGATTGCCCTGTAAGTTCATTCACCGGCTCTTATTCTCTCTCCAAAACTAACGTCGATCTAGTACTGGCGACGCAGGTATTTTAAGCTTGTGGGTACCAAGCTTACTGCTTATCATGAGGCAACTCGTCAACCTCGAGCTACCATTAACTTGGCCAACGCCAAACGGTTAATTGACGATCGTCGAGCGTTGACAGAAAAGGAGACGACTGGTAGAGGGGGCCGACGACGTCGATCTGCTTTTGCGGAAGATGAAGAAGGTTACATGTTTGTCGAGGAAGGATTCCGTATCCGATTCAACAACGGCGAACTCATTGACTTCTACGCAGATACAGCTGCAGACAAGGAAGGCTGGATGAAGGTCCTCACTGACGTTGTCGGACGTGACAATCCAGATGATGACTCTTCAAATCAGCGAGCAAAGGCTAAGTGGTGTCAGTTGGTTCTGCGACGAGAAGAGCAACTACGTCGCCGAGCATCAGGTCGCCGAGTGAACTCACGACCTAAGAGTATGTTCCTCTAAGACACGATGTCACTCGGGCAAGCTCTTATGACGGAGACGAAAATGAGACAAGGTGCTGGACGCCGTAACACTACTACCTGGACCAGGCGTTCAGGACCAGCAGGATATTCATGATAGATGTCTCTGTTCTCCATTCTTCTGGCAATGGTTTATATGGTTGACGGTTGATGGGGAACTACCTTGATGTTGTAATACGATTGGAGTTGGGGGCTGTTGTATCCTCGGCCCGAGGAAATCGGGAGCATTGGCCGTTTATGCACTTACAAGGCGCCGGCGAGGACATTGCTTATGGTTGTTTTACTTGTTTCTTGGGGTAATAGGCGCTTGCGTGCCAAGGGATTTCAGTTTATAGCATGGGATTATAATGAATCGTCTAAAATGTCACTAAGTGTAAAAATAAGTGCTTGGCCAGATCTTGTTTAGCGTGACGGTGCTGATTGCACGTGACATTCCACGAACAACCCGTTTTCACGTTCATGGGAGCGATGTTGGGCGGCATGACCCACCTGGACATCCTAGCCCAGCAGGGAGCTTATGAGGCGCAGCGCAATTTCTAGTGGCTCACACCCTGACACCTCAGGTAGGTAGGTAGCTACAGAACCTCACCCCGTATTAGTTAGCACATCTTACCTCCCCAACTACAACCACGGCGTCGTTGCCAAGTTGACCCTTTAGCGGCTCAATCAATCCTCGACATAAGGACGTCTTGTCACCGCATACACTGTTATTCCATTCTAATTCAGTCTTAATTAACTATAAACTACCATGGCTGGCCGTTTTGTGCGGGCGTCCAAGTATCGTACGTGCTGGCGCAAACGAACCGCGCCGAGATTCGTTATGCTGACGTTGCTCACCAGGACACGTCTTTGGAAAGTCCACGAGAAAGGAATTTTGCTACGACAACCTTCATATTAGTCGTAATGCTTGGGACACAAACTTGGTCAAGGTGCGTCGTACTGCATCGCCGCGCGTGATGCAATCAGTCTTTCAACGAGAGAGTTCAACGCGCTGATTTAGGGGGTGGTTGGTTTCGTTTAGGTCAATCCCGAGTATCTCTCAGTCAATTGGGATGCCTCCGGTGGCGGCGCCTTCGCTGTTGTTCCTCTCAACGAGCGTGGAAAACTTCCTGACCAGATTCCACTGTTTCGTGGCCATACTGCTGCGGTACTCGACACCGACTGGTATGCATTTCCATTGTTAGGCCCCTGAGCTGCGTCGGCGCTTACGATAATTCAAGGAACCCGTTTCACGACAACATAATCGCCTCTGCATCCGATGATGGCAAGGTTTTTATTTGGGAGGTTCCTGAAGGCTTTACGCTACATACCGACGCCGAGGAAATTACAGATGTCGCACCTGTGAGCAAGCTTGCCGGCCACCCCAGGTTGGTCTCATATATTGTCGCTTGTCGGTCAAGTCACTAATCCCCGACCAGAAAGGTCGGACAGGTCCTTTTCAATCCCGCGGCCGAAAATATTCTCGCCTCTGCATCTGGCGACTTCACGGTCAAACTCTGGGACATTGGCACCGGTCAGTCGCCTCTTGCTCTCAAGCACAACGATATCGTCCAGAGTCTGTCATGGAATGCCAGTGGTAGCATGCTCGTCACTACCTCGCGAGATAAGAAGATCCGGGTGTGGGATGTCCGACAGGAGAAGCCCGTTCACGAAGCGCCTGGCCATGGTGGTGCCAAGAACAGTCGCGCTGTCTGGCTGGGAGAGCACAATCGCTTCGCGACGACTGGTTTCTCGCGTATGAGTGAACGACAAATAGCTCTCTGGGAGCCTGGCAGGACGGAGCCCATTGGCGGCTTTACCATGCTGGATTCCATCTCTGGTGTCTGCATGCCTTTCTGGGGTAAGGTCTATCCTCGAATGTTCGGGTTACGCCAGTGCTAAAAGAAATGCGTGATAGATGATGGTTCAAACTGCCTGTACCTTGCTGGCAAGGGGTAAGTTCTCATATGTTTGCATGTTTCGCGACGCTACTGACGCTGTTCAGCGACGGCAACATTCGATACTTTGAATACGAGAACGATAAGTTCGAATTCCTTAGCGAGTACAAATCGGGCGACCCTCAACGCGGCATTGCCTTTATGCCTCGACGAGGCATCAATGTACGGTTTCCTCACATCAAATATAGTGTCACGTACGCTGACAGTTCTAGACCCACGAGAATGAGGTTATGAGGGCTTACAAAACAGTGAACGACGCTTATATTGAGCCTATCTCGTTCACTGTACCACGACGCGCTGAGACCTTCCAGGCTGATATCTTCCCTCCTGCTACTGGTACCAAGCCCGCTGCAACTGCTCAGGAATGGTTCGATGGCAAGACAGCTATTCCTAACAAGATTGACCTTGAGAGCGTCTATGACGGCATTGCGCCCAAGGAGATCACCTCTGACTTCAAGGCTCCGGCAGCCCCGTCTGCTGTCACTGAGAAGCCTGCAACAAAGATGGAAGAAGCCAAGAAGGAGGAAGCCAAGCCAGCGCCGGCATTGCGATCTCCTCCTCCCACTATGAGTGAACAGAAGGGATCAATCTCTGCTATGGCTTCCAGATACCAGGATAAGCAGGAGGAGGAGGAGGATGACGATGACGCCTCCAGCTTCGAGGAGGTTTCGCGGCCTGCTCAGCATCAAGCTGCCCCTGCAAAATTTACTCCTCCTGCTCAACCGCAGACTGACGCCGCTCCTTCTCCTGCCATCGTCGCAAAGCCATCTTCTCCGGTCAAGACTCCTGCTGCCGCCGCGTCCGCGGCTCCGTCACACACATGTCCTGCCCCCCGAGCTGTCTCCTCCGCCCCCAGCGGTAGCGACTCTTCTCTTGCGGAAATCAAGCAACTAATTGAAGGCCAAACGAAGCTTATCAACACCCAGAGCCAACAGATCACCTTGCTCACCGCTGAAGTCGAGGCTCTCAGGCGAAAGGTTAGCTCTGGCTCCCAGGATCAGAGCGAGCGCATCCGCCAGCTTGAGCTCGAGTTAGAGGAGGCAAGATCTTGAAGAGCTCTTCGAACTCTTGTGGGGTCTGAGTAGTGACCTCGTCCCTGACCTTGAAAGCCATGGGATTGGATTGTAGCTGTCGCGAATTTGTATATATAGTTAGATAGGGTTTCCAAAGATTTTTCTTTGATGGCCCGTTGATACTGTACGAGCCAAGCACATTCGTTGAGATTTTTCAACGGTATGATGCAGGAGTGTTCTTGTATACATTTCTTTAACCTTTGTGTGCTACTATTTTCGCATATCTGGTGCCTAGGTCATCTTTGTCGCTTTATCACTCCAGGAAACCAAGCAAGAGTGCAAACTTAGTGTGGCTTCTGAACTACCGCTACATTATTTACTATGATCCAAGGTATCTGCACAACGCAGCTGACGAACAGCATCACAACCAAAGATGGGCTTGTTTCTAAGTTGAGTATACGAATGCACCGTGCGCTGAAACCTACCCTACACTGTCTCACCCAACTTAATTAACTCACCACAAACAATGTCGGTCTTCACATGTCCCTCACAATGATCAGACCGGTGCATATCATCCTTGGGTTGTCTTATGGCCGCGTTTCAATCTACGCTTACTCTTTAATTCGGCTGCAGGTCGAGCATTCGCGTACCGGGCCACTTTCGAGCAGCGACAATGGAACGTTTCAAAAACAAACAATATATCAAATAAGGAACACTACTATTTATATCGTGACTATTCGGTTTACTTACATCTACGCGCCTTGAGACACATACGTGGTGTTTTGACCGGTCGCTTCGGAAGAAGCCCAAGATAGTGGCGAGCCTCTGGTCCTGGCAAGTCTGGGCAATGCCAACGAGTGACAGACCGATTAGTCTGACGACCTTCCGTGTATCGACGGCCGGAAAGCAACCACTCGGGAGGAAGCAGAGCTGTGGGTTTGTCGTCACATTATGCCATCACAGTTGGGCCACTCAGCGAGGGAAGCTCTGATAGTGGCATTGTTTCACAACAAGGAGCCCTGATGGGGCGCATGGTCCAGACTCGGATCCGTCCTGACGATGAGAAGAGCTTCTGAGAAACCACTACTGTGTAGGTACATAGCAGCAAGCAATACCTTCTTGGCAGAGTGACCGGGTCAATTACGTGCTGAACAATGATAGAGTGGCGACACGAGACCCAACAATGGAAAACTCGAGCCAAGTGTTCTGCTACAGCATTGATCATTGTCTCCGCCATCGTGAGAGCCACCTCGGTCCGAGACCGACGTTCGGATCTGGATCACGACCGAGAACAGGGACAGAGAAGCTGCCGATCAAACAATCAAATGGCGTCAAAGGGTTTGACATACCCCGTTTGTTTGAATGACGTTACATCCACAGATACCTAGATCCATATGGGGAAGTCAGTTAAGCCAGGTTCACGAGAATAGCGTGCCAAGTGTGGTGAAACTTTGCAGACCTGGCTCGCTTCAACAAGGGAGAGAAGAAGAATGCCCACTCAGCCACTACCTCAATTCACAACCCACGGGTAACATGACTCAAGGGAGGGCAACGCACCTGGCTGGACTCTGTACGGAGAGGTCGTATGCAGGAACAAGCGGACATGGACCCCTGATGCCCCGGAAACAGGAGTACGAAGTGTGAAGGGACAGGTCTGATGACCGACAACGCAAGGAGCCTGCTTCAAGATCTTCTGGAAAGGCTGGTGGCTGGTCGTTTCGTATTTCAAGTATTTGAAGCAGAGAACAGGGTCCGTGTCACGATCTCGGCAAGATGACAGTTGTCGATGAACCAGAGAATCGACGAGTTCAGTTTGACGAACACACAGATCTCGATTATGGCGAATAGTTGAACACGGACCTACTTGTAGACATCGTAACGAAGCTGATATCAGGACAGCATATCGTGAATATGTGCTCGCTGCTTAGGGCTTGGGCTGTTTCAGGTCATTAGTCTCTTCTACGGTTGAGATAATGCAAGCCGGATCCGCCAGTGCTAACACAGAATTCTGTCTTCGAGGTAGCAGGGAAGGGACCTAGCCAAACAAATCTAGTTCTCAGCTGCATAGAACATTCATTCGGTTTGCGGCAGTGGTATATCAACTGAAAGGCGGGTCGATTATACTGGTACAAACGGGTGTAGTTTATGAGAATGATCTTGGTCAACCACAGGCCAATTTTTTCGAAATGATACATTATAAGCCCCGTAGGTTTGTGTTGGGTATCGAGAATTCATCATTAACATACTTCTGACCCTTCAGGCTTCGACTGGGAAACTTCAAGTTAGCGCTGGGTTGATGAGGAGGTGACAATGATGACTGGGAGATAACCATCAGCTTAATCCTTGACATACCGCGAGAGAGAAAAAAGAACAAACCCGTAAGAATTGGTCCACCGCCGGGAAACAGCCCGATCGGCGGCCATCCATCCCCTGCCAGCAGGTTTGATGAAGATGGTATTGATGCTATTTCTGGCTTGTAACAGAAACACAAGAGGCTGGAACGAAGATGAAGCATAAAGATGATGCTGGGGCGACGACTTGATACAGCCAATGGGGACTAGACAAATCTTGGGTGACGCTGACAGGGGATGTTGCTGAATTTGTGATTGGTTGCTTTCAGACGCTCAACTTAAACTTGGGCACACACCAGCTTCTGAAACACCAGCGTTAAAAGATGTGTGGCGGCCCGTCCGGCGAAGTCCTTGGCTGCCAAGTGCTAATAAGCAGGTTAAACGGAATGAGGCCCAGTAAATGCAAGCCGCTGCCATTCTCTCATGGATTTGATGTAGGATTGATTGGTAGGATAGACGCTCGACTGTTGGCTTGCGGTCAGGAAATCGGAGATTATTTTCAACCCCAAGTTGTGGCTGAACGCACCTTTTGGTACGTGGACAGGCAAGTCACTGGGCCGCCGGGAAGTGACTCGTGTTACGGATACTCTGTACTTGGAATAAAATGCCAAATTAGGCCGAGTTTGCAGTAACAGCTGAGGCCCTGACTCTCAAGACTTGTAGTGGCCCGCAATAGCGCGAATCAGAGGCCGCAGGCTCACATGCAGTCGCGCATCTGGTTGTATGTAATTTTAAAATTACTCAGGGGTAATGTAATGTTGACCATGGCAGTCAATGCAACCACACTTTCCAGCCACTCGTACTCGATCGTGTTGGCTTATCGATGGTGCTTCCAAGGATTTGATAAAGTCAAGGCCACTGACTGCAAGCCAGACATATAATGGTTCCGGTTTAGATATCTCATTATGACTTGTCAACGTTGAGTCAAACCCAGGCCCAGTCAAAATTTGAGAAAAACGAAGAAACTCTTACTGCTCGTATCCAGAACCAGCTTGTTAGTTCCTTGGCTGCGAATGCGAGAGATCGTGACGGTGCGCAGATTGTACAGTATTCTTCTAATCAACGACGACGACGCGATACTAGGCTCACTTGTCTAGTGTTACTACAAAGCTGTGATGATCGGAGTTGGCAACCAGTAAATAATGTTGATTCGAGACAAAACATGAGGTTCTGGTAGCCAAACAATCCAACCTCTTTTGAGAAGCTCATCAGGCTCCCTGCTACTTCACACTTGGATATCGAGTGCGGAGTTCTCAACCACTGAACCAAACTGTTAGTCCACAAAAAATGATAATGTGAAAGAGCATTGGTCCATGAGATAAAACGCTTGTATCCAATCAATGTGCTCCGTAAATAATAATTAATAGGTCGAATGTAGAAGCGGGTACAGAGTAGTAGGTGCAGAGTGTGAAGATGATTCGATCATGTTTGATATAATCGTAAAACAGGGTAACCCAACGACCCAGCTAGCCCGGCTAACCCTCTTGATCACAATCCAGGATACATTGAAGGGGTGTGATGGTTTCAGATGTCCTGCATCACTGGTGCACAAGCATCTAGGCGAGGATGTGATATCTGATGCAGTCCAGCGGGTACGTCTCCCCTCGATGAAGACGTTATCTTAACACAGCCCTGGCAGGGATGTGTAGACAATTGATCCTGTAAGCAAAGGATATCCTTGTCTTGCATTCGGACTCACAACTGACCTGACCAGCGGAACACATCGGCATTTCTGACCAAAAGAAGATGGCGCAGACGTTGCTGAGTGGAATCCAGCTCTAGGATTCGTCAATAGCTGGGCATTGTTTATCGAATGCTCTTCCTGGGCTTACCCTTGGGGACATCTCCCCGCTAATATGATGCTTTCTCTTCGAAGCGATGGTCCAGCTACTACGTAGTATGTAGTCTTGCAAACTACATTGCGACTTGTGGGATGGTCTCTGAAATTACGTTCTGCCAATATTGATGTCTGCGATATAACATTCTTATTAACGGTTGGTATTCATTATGTTTAGTTCCCGAACTACGGTTAATGGTTTTATGTGATGTAGTTATTGACTGTACGAAGTATTGGCTAGGTCAGGAAAACATGGCAAATAATCCATCCATACTACCTATAGATTCGATGAACATCTTGACACAGCACAGTTTCCCTATATAAATGAATAAAGTTTGGTTTTATTCAACAAGCATAAGGGCATGATCAGCAAGCCCGGGATAGTACAAACCTGAGATTATGTACCCATCCCTAGAAGGCTCGAAAGTGACAAGATGAGCAATCTGCGACTGTGTTCAGTTGGGGGAATCTCAAGGGAGAAGGACCCATCTCTCGCTTCAATCTGCTTATATACTTGTTGTGTGCTCGGCTGCAAATCAAACATATAGATGGCTTCCAACCTTTGAAGACATTATCAGCCTCTTTTCTAGACATCCAAGGGATGGCCTTAAGCCATCAGTCATTTGCTTTCATCATGATCGTAGCTTATACCGGCCACCCACGTTGTAACCGGACTGTTCCTGCATATTAGTCATGCGGTGCCTGGTAATATCAGGAATTGCTGTTTGCGAGGAGAGTGTCGGCCGATGTATTGAACATGAAGTGGCCCCAGTTGTTTTAGCAGGAACACTATAGTGCATGGTATGATAGTGATCTCCGAGATTGACTCTGGAACATACGATGAGATTGCGATACTCGCTTGTTGGACAAAAGCCACATTCTGTGGTTGGCTTTCCGTGGGAAACTTTTGGCTTCAAAGCTGATGGTAAACCAAAACCAAGCATGGTTGGCCGACAGCGCTAAAGCCTCCGATGGTTCAGGCTTTCTTACTCCGTACTTCGTAGGTAATAATAATAATAGTTAGTCGTTGTGCCCATCTCTGAAAACGCCCCCCCCTATTCTTCCCGCAAGTGTTCAAATCCACTGAAATTTTGACACAATAACTAGGTACTGTCCGACCATCGAAGTGATTCTGAAGTAGAAGCACGCCTTGCCTACTAGTCACTGAATTTGAGATGTTACTGATTGAATCCCACTAGTATCAGGACCGGGCGATGTGTGTGCCGCAATTTCGAGATTAGCTCACAAACCTTTGGGCTACACTTCAGAGAAGCCTTTGAGATCCAATTATTAGGCTGAGACAAGCGGCACGATGTGGCCAGGCCATGAACCAACTGTGTTTTACGTTTCAGTTTCAGTCTCTGGGGCTTTGTTGTGTACATGTCCACAGTCATTGTCTCTGTGAATTACTTGGTATAATGGTTGTACTGGTAAGACAGCAATCAAAAGACAAGAATGAGGGCCGTTACCCACGGTGCTTAGCTGCAAATACAACTCTGGATTTGTTCCCGCGACCCTTGTCGATCTTTTTCGGCCTCAACCCTCTTCTGTCAGTCTCGTCCGACGCGGAAGGGAGCGTGGGTTTGTTTTGAAGCAGGGGCGTGGAATCAACCTGTCGAATTCTGTATACCTGACAGTCAAGGGAGCCAATAGTGAAAGACTTTGTTGGCGTTGTTGACGTCCCCGTCTTTTCTTCGCAAGGAGAATGTAGCTAGGGGGGGTCAATGGTCGGTTGACATGTAGTCTCCTTTGCAAGCTGCCAGGCCGTTTTATTGTTTCTTCACCTACTCTGTACATTGTACGTGGTAATATCGCTGTTTAGTGCTGATCGTAGGTTGGAGCCCCTACAAAAGCCACTTACTGAGAGTCAGCTCCACGGGGCCTTACAGCCAACTCCATACCGGTAATTGATCTTAAAGAATGAGGGCGCGCACAAACTAGTATGTAGTAAGGCTCTAAAAGCCTGACTCTGTTATGGGAACTAGAGTACTCTATGCGGAGGCACCGTGTTGAACGTAAGTGTATCAGCTTCATAAGACTTCTGTTGTGATACTATTATGGGACATGACACGGAGTACTGTACAGTATAATCCATTACCGTACGGATAGAATGGCTCATATCTCCCTGCGAGTCTGTTATTAACCTGGGTTCCTGATTGGACTGCTAGAATAGAGTGGGTGGTCCAGTTTTTGGTCTTCCAGGGGCTTCTAATCTAGAATAAACTAAAGACCAAAAAGTGTTTGGGTAATTGCTAAGTGACAGGGTAGAGGCGTATATATACAGTTCAGCCCCTGTATTTTTGCCAGCGCGTAACAGCCCCATATCAGGGGCCAGGGTAATCTATCTAAGTCTCTAAAATAGCTATTAAGTTTCTTTAAAATATATATAATAATTAGTATTGAAGTGAAATAAAATATTAAATCAATATTTTTGAGTTAAGATAGAAAAATAAATAAATACTTAAAGAGAATAGAGTTATATCCTTGTAAGTAAGTACCCCGCTGATGAAAAAGCAGGGGATTGAGTGTAAGTGGAAGACAAGAAGCAGAAGAGGATTAATGACATGGAATAGAGAGCTGTTGCAGGTTCCATCAAAGGTGACCTGAACCCATCCATTGCCCGTTATCGTTCCCATCTATAGGTAGGTTTAGTTTCTTCGTTGCAGTGCACAGGTACCTTGGTAGGAATGGAAGCAGAGAGGAAGTCACACTGTGCCGGCTCCGGTACAAGCAGAACGATGAGCCTCCACCTGTTGTCTCTGATTGGCACGCTGAATCATGCTCTGACATTGACTCCGCTGCTCCCGTTGCTGACGAGGAAGCCCTCCACCCTCCATCCCACTTGGCAACTCCTCAAAAGCACCGTGCGTGGTATGTGGCTGCTTTCCCGCCCTGGCAACACCGTCGTTCACATTTTCAGGTTGGCGCGTGCTTTGGAAGTCCAATCCCAACCTAATTGGAACCCACCCCATCTGTCCGCGCGCACCTCACCTGCCATGCCAGGCCCAGCACCCAGGTACGTGCCCTGGGGTTACTCTGTCCTCCTTTCCATGGGTCTCCATCTCTGAACTCACTCACTTACTTGCCTTGTTCTTCCTTTGCCTTACTTGCTACCCAGACCCATCGGCGCGACACTCTCCCACACAACATCTCATTAAACCCCCGTGTATCCTCGCTCGCCCGCTCAGACTTCCCTTCCGAAATCTTTTCCTCTTGTCCTTTTGTTTTCCCTTCATTTTGCACTCCTCCCTCCTCCCTCCTCCCCTTCCCCCCTCGCTCCACACTCCGCAGACCCATTCCGGAGTTGCCCTCGAACTCGTTTCTCTTTCCAACTCAATAGAAGCCGCCTTCTCCCCCGACGTCTCAAGTTCATCCTCAACGCGCTGCTACGCTTTCAGCTATCCTTCGTTTTCCTTCACGAAGCCACTGCTCGCTCTTGATGAACATTGCTCTACGGCTCCGTTGATATCTTTTCGCTTCTTGCTTCTCCGTTGTTGCTTGCTTATAGCTTTAATCTGGTTCGATTTCTTGTTTCGCGCGAAACTTCGACTTCGATCCCCCACCATCGCCTACGCCTTGACGGTTGCACTCCAGACGCCTCTCAGTCACATTCGCTTGACGCGGTTGCTGAGTCTCGAATCGCATTGCGCAGCGATTCCATCATTCCGGGCTGGTCTCGAATTTTGGTCAACAAGCATCATTTCCATCATTGTTTATACTCGGATCCAGGCTGCGCCTCGACCATTTCATTCTTATTGAATCTGGCTAAAATTGTTGATTGCACCTTCATCACTTGTTCGGCACAAGTTTCGACTGTCATCTGCCAGACTTTTCGGTTCGCTTCGCAACGACTCCCGGCCGTTGAGCGCCATCGACTCGACTGGCCTACCACGGTCACGTCACTATAGACAAGATTCTCAGAGTCCGACAAGATGTATCCGCAACACTCCACAATGGCGCCTCAGAAGCCCGAAACTTTCATGCTGAGTACTGAGGCTCAGGAAGCCCTGCCTCATGATGCCCAAGTCGCCCTGCAGCAAGTTGACAACTGTAAGTTCTCGGTGCGAGAAAATTGTCTCAGGTGTTCTGACACATTTTTTTTTATAGTGAAGTACTTCCTTATCTCAGCCCCTGTCGACTGGCAGCCCGATCAGTACATTCGCCGATTCTTGCTACCAACTGGCGAATACGTCTCTTGCATTCTCTGGTAAGATGAGAGTGACGGTGTCAATCACGAGCTTGATCACTAACTTGAACTCAGGAACAATCTTTTTCACATTTCTGGTACAGATATCGTGAGATGCCTGTCGTTCCGATTCCAGGCTTTTGGCCGTCCTGTGAAGAACTCCAAGAAGTTTGAGGAGGGTATCTTCTCCGACTTGCGAAATCTCAAGTCTGGAACGGACGCTTCTCTGGAGGAGCCAAAGAGCGCCTTCCTCGACTTTCTCTACAAGAACAACTGCATCCGAACACAAAAGAAGCAAAAGGTCTTTTACTGGTACAGTGTCCCACACGACCGTCTGTTTCTTGACGCGCTGGAACGCGATCTTAAGCGTGAGAAGATGGGTCAGGAAGCCACCACCGTTGCTGTCAGCGAACCGGCTCTGTCTTTTCAATATGACTCATCCCAGTCGCTCTATGAGCAACTGACTAAAGCGCAACAGGCCAACTCATCCTCTTTCAGCGCCCAGCAGCCTGCTTTTTCTCAGAGCCATTCCACCTCCCCAGTTATGCGTGCGATGGACTCCATGCCTCCTCCCCCGACAATGATGCCCCAGTCCATGCCCCCTTTGGCGGAGGGGATGGACGCGATGGTACCTTACGGGACGATGGCGGTGCCTCACCCAATGGCCCAAGCCGTCCCTGTCAAGAGGGAACCTGATTTCACCCGTGTTCAGTACAACCATAATGGTGTCCCAATCACTCAAGGGCACCAGCGCCATGCTTCCATGCCTGCCTATGGTCTCGAGTATTCGCCAGCTCCTTCATTCGTGTCGTCTCAGTATGAGGATTACAGCAACCGAGGAATATCTTTTGAACCCATCACCCCCCCTCAACAGGCTTTGGGTATCTCGGCTGAGCCCGCATATATCGCCAATGAAGAGACAGGCCTGTACTCGGCCATTCCTGACCATATGGCTGGCATGAACGGTCTTAACGGCATGATTCAATTACCACCTTCCAACTTGGCGGGCCCTCAGTTCTCTCGTCCCTATGGTACAAACAACGTCTACTCTGTAATCGAAGGTTCACCGACATATAAGCAGAGAAGACGGCGTTCATCCATCCCTCCATCTATGTCGGCAATTTCGACCCCTGCTGCTACCGCCCAAGCAGCCTCACACACACACTCCCACCGACCTTCTGAGCTTCGCCGCTCAATTTCTGCCTCAGTTGGCCCCGTAGCTGAAGGTGATGAGTCGGCAGACAACTCACCCCCGGGTCTCTCCTACAGCACCGCAGTTTCTGTTAACACACAACACCACCAGAATACGTCAAGGCACGCAACCCCCCTGTCTACTGTGGAAGGAAGCTCTGCTGCTCACTCAATGGGCATGCACCAGCAAGAGTTTCCCCATCTTGCTGGCGAGGAATTTTCTGGTGATGTCAATGATCAGCGGCGCTCTGTTCCTGCTCCCAATGGCGCTTTTAGACGTGCTCGCTCCGCGACCGTCATGGAAGTCGGTCCATATCCTCAGAAGTCACACTCTTGCCCTATACCCACCTGTGGCCGTCTATTCAAGCGTTTGGAACATCTCAAGCGGTAAGTTCGCTGCCTCATTGAGGTATAGAGACTAAACTGAAGGATATATAGACACGTGCGAACACATACGCAAGAAAGACCCTACATCTGTCCCCACTGCAGTAAAGCATTCTCAAGATCTGATAACCTGGCGCAGTATGTCGCACACCCAACCATGTAACGGAGCTGTCACTAATACTCATTACTAGACACAAGCGTACTCATGGCCGTGAAGATGGCGGAGATGGTTCCTTGAACCTGTCAGGCGAGGAAGATGAGGATTTCTCTGGTGAGGACCACCTTAGCTCACTCGGAGAAGCCTCCCCACACTCTGATAGCGCCTATGTGACCGGCTCCCTGAACGCTGCTGCGCATGGCTCAACCCCGCCTTCAAGTATGGCACCCACGCAATCATATAATAGTCTCGAGAATCTCAGCATGCCTATGACAATGAGCCAACCGGCTGCTATCAATGCCAGCGGTATGATGTAGCGACAAACCTGCGTACGGAATTGTCATTTTAGTTGCGCTCAGATCATGACTTTAAGGGATTTATGGCTTCTAATTTGGTGGAAATTTGCAATGGTTATATGCGAGTGCTGTCCTTGCTTGACCTTTCCTTTGTTTATATTTTGAATTCTTTTTTTTTTTTACCTGGAAGTGCTTACATGTGCTTAAAATATGACCCCAATAGATTTATACTCTTGTGGCTTCTGGAAGGAATCTCAAGTAGCTCAGAACATAACGAACGTGTTGAGTCGAAGCGGACTAGGGAAACATCTGTATATATACGGTTCCTAGTCCTTGAATAAGACTGTATTCCTAGGCATTATGCTAGGGAGACTGCTGACTGCGGGGGAATGGTTACATGGAGTAGATCAAAAGAAGAGACTGTTGCTTTTTTACATGGCATTCCAAAGGCTGTCGCTTGAATGGATGATGAGGTATTGCTGCGCGCACGAAAGTGGGTTCCGAGTGCCATGCTAACGCCGGCTTCTTCTACCAAATGCATCTCTTCCACCCTCGATGCTCTTGATATCCTTGTCGCTCAAGCGTAGTTCTGCCCCCTTGAGCCTACCAACTCCCGGCCGGTCAACAGCAACATCCCTTCCCCTATCTCTACGCCCTTTCTTCTTACCAGTCTCTCGTTCGAGGATCACTCCATTCTCCTTAGCTTCTCTCCGGCGCTTCGCTTCTCGTGCGTCTGCCGCAGCAACAATACCCTTGCGCATGTTCATGGGCATCTTTTCTTGCTTGTGAATCGACACTTTGGATCCTAGAGCCTGTACGCGCAAGTCCGTAGCCTTTTGACGAGTGCGGCCTGTAGCAAAAGCCTTGGGTGCAATAGTGGTACCGGATGCTGAAATGGCCGGCGCGAGAAGATGCGATTCTGCAAGGAGTCGTCGGAGTTCAAGGTCTTGGGCTAGAAGGGAGGGTGCGTCTTCGGGGAAGGTGTTCGAGGACGATGAAGTCGCTGATAGAGACTGCTCGGTTTTGGGTATTGTTTGCTCTGGAGGTCGTGATGACTGTGGAGTTTCCCGTTAGTGCCAGGTCCTGGAGTGATCGATACGACGCAATCCATACCATGAAAGCTTTGAGCTCTCGTTTTGACATTGATGCTGGTTTCGGCGGTTGCTTGCTCGAATGGTCTACGACCTGTATTGTTGGATTTTGTTCTTCCTCTGTGACAGAGTCTCCGTCGGAGAGGCCGCCCCATTCGCCATCGTCCCCGTCACTCTTGTGGTTATCTTCCTCTTCCTTGCTCTCGGGATCGTTGATGCTTGTCTCATGTTTGGTCTTCTTGAAATCCGGTCTAGGAGTTCCCGCCTCTGGCAGGGGTGTAAATTCCGCCTCGAAATGCCGTCGAAAAATGGCTGCAGCGTCTTCTTGGGATACTAAAGGCTCAGGCTCAGCCTTGCGCTTGCGTAAAATAGCCATTGCGGGCGGATTTGATTCAAGGTCAACAATGGTAAGCACCGGGCTGGGATTATGATGTTGCAAGGAAATTTTGGCTGCTGCTAAGGTACCGAATAGGTAATTATCAGCCTCACATCCCACTACAACAACGCTGCCCCGCTCTGTGATCGATTTATAAGGTATATGTTAAACCGACGAAGTCGCGTACATAATATCGCACCTCGTTTTGGCTAATAGAGCCTCAGCAAGGGAGAAGGAAGTGTTAAACCGATGAAGTCGCGTACATAATATCGCACCTCGTTTTGGCTAATAGAGCCTCAGCAAGGGAGAAGGAAGAGTCACCTGATCGGATAG
>VYWZ01000393.1:0-38610 GCA_008711595.1 Fusarium xyrophilum | reverse complement strand
GCTTGTGAACTACGTTATAGCTTTATATAGTTTTTTAAATGAAATCTTTTAATTCCCTTTTTTCTAATTAAATAGCTGTAAATATGCTGTAATTAGCCAACAAGAGCACACAATTAGGGGACCCGGTATAGAGGTCACGTGTTAATAAGTGTACCGGGCTCGGTACAGGTATGGGTTCCCTTATAAACTCGACCCTGTGACGAGACAGTGCGACGTGACTTGCTGCTTCCCCGCCATTGTCGCCTCGTGGGGCCTCTTGTGATTCACCGAGCATCATTGGTCTAGACCACTTATAGTTTAGCTTAATAGCCCTGCGACTTGTCTCTCTCCCATCACTGCTTGTCATCCTGCCACTTGATGCCCGCCTGGCCCCCCTTCTCAGTGAGCGTGCCGCCTGCCCTGTGCCTGTATCCTGTCTGTGCCTAGGTACGTAAGGTACTTGACCTGGTAAGGTTGCTTGCTGCCTTCCGCCTCGACCGCTCCTTCTGCCTGTGACTGTGACTCTCTGCCCTTCCTCATTCTTCTTCTGCCTGACGCAAGCAAATCGTAACCTAAACCTTTTTCTCATTTTACCTTATCTATCGCCAACTCCATTCTCTTTTTTCACTTTTCATACTTTCCCGAATTTTCCGCTGCCGCAAGTCAACCATCTCTACTGCTTGCATCCACCATCGATACCACTCTTACCGCCTCTACAACTTACCAACCACCACCGTCAATATGCGCAGCAAGTTCAAGGACGAGCATCCCTTCGAGAAGCGCAAGGCTGAGGCCGAGCGCATTCGACAGAAGTACTCTGACCGCATTCCCGTACGTGATTTACCCTTCGCTTTGATTTGGACTCAAGTTGGGGCTCCAACTCGGCAATGAGAGAACGGCGGGCGCGCGCAATCGTGCAGTGACCCCTTATTCCCTCTGCTTTTTTACCATAATAGGAAACTAACAGATTACAAATAGGTCATTTGCGAAAAGGTCGAGAAGAGTGACATCGCGACCATCGACAAGAAGAAGTACCTTGTTCCTGCCGATTTGACCGTTGGTCAGTTCGTCTACGTCATCCGCAAGCGAATCAAGCTCTCCCCCGAGAAGGCCATCTTCATCTTCGTCGACGAAGTGCTTCCTCCAACGGCCGCCCTCATGAGCAGCATCTACGAGGAACACAAGGATGAGGACGGGTACGTTCACACACAGCTGTTGGAGTGGGCACCTTGCTGACATGACCTATAGTTTCCTATACATTACCTACTCAGGCGAGAACACCTTCGGTGATGCTTGGGAGTAAGCTGCGTGGAATCGGTTCTATATCCCACCTCGAGAATGATGAAGGCGTTACGGTCGTGTTTGGGTGAATGTTCGTTGGTCCTTGGTTATGTTCACTTTGTCTTTGGAGTCCGTACTTCAGATCTCGATAGAGAGTCTGCTACTCTTTCTGGCAACACGTCTGTATACTCGCTAGATCCGGCAATGCAACTACGGTCCGAAGTGCTTTTTTCTGCCTCTCTCCGAATTATCAGGTTTATTTTGATCAGTGACACAGTTTTCAGTCTTTGAAGAGCAGCTCATGGTAATCACGTTGAGCGAAACTCCCACGAGAACCAAGATTAGGCAGCTGCAGCGATCACCTGAATACCCCAACTTGGAACCGTGAGCGCTAGCACGCAATGTGCCTGAATTGCTTGCCAGAGCCGTGATCGGCATTCATTTATACAAATACTGAACTGGCCACTGATAAGATAACTTGGCATATCCTGCGAGAGGGGCTTTCTGTCTACCAGTATAGCTTCTAAAATCCCTGGATACTTTAATCATATATCAAGGATAAGAAGATGTCACAATTCTCAGATTTCGAGGCAACGTTGCGCTGATTCTCACGATCCATGCCTTCATGCCATTCCCTTATAAAATGCCATGACAGCGTAGCGAAAGGAGCTGTTAGCATAACCTCGTCTCATTGCGCGAAATGACTGCAAGAAAGCAATACCGTCCCGGCCTTGAGTAAACGCAAATGCCCAAAGAGATGGGTTCTGCACAAGTGACCAAGTAATGTCCCTAAATATACGAGCGTAAGCATATGATCAACAGTCAGATACTTGATATCCGCACCATGTTTTTCGAACTTGTTGACTGATGTCCTTTGGCTCAGACAAGACTGTAAGCCCGGCGTTCTTCGCGAGATCGACGTACCCTTGCTGGGTACAGAGGGGTGGGAGTAGCATGCCATCTGCACTCAATTTAAGTTCAAGAACACATGAATACGAATATCTCGCATGCAAACCTTACCTTCGATAGGCTTGATATCATTGATGAAAGTTGTTTCGTCAACATCTTCATCCCTGAACCAATCTGCTAACACCAACTTGCCTCCAGGCTTGAGTACTTTCATCACATTCTCAAAGAATAATGCCTTGTTTGGAAAATGGCTAAGAGCTTCACTTATCCATACTGCATCAAAGGAGCCCTGCTGGTCGCTGAAGAAGTCGCCCATCTTCTCGGCGTCAAGCTCGAGAAATTTGACTTTTCCCTCGCCGAGTTTGGCGAAGCCATTGTCATCTAACACATCAGACGAAGAGGTGTCTTCGATACCAGCTTTGGTAAGGCGATCTGCGATCTCGACCTGTTTGCTTGAGATGGTGATGCCCGTCACGGAGCTACCATGTTTGGAAGCGAGATACCGCGATGTTCCACCGATACCACAGCCAACATCGAGAACCGAACTGTTGGATGGAATCTTTGAAATGTCGAGAAGGAGCTGAATGAGATTGGCTTGTGCTTCCTCCTTTGTCTGCGTGGCTTCAGACTCTGGTGTTGGCCAGTACCCGTGATGGATATGTTCGCCCCTAGTAAGCCAGCCAGTGGATCAGCAATCGCTAAGCTTTCTGGGAGATAGAATGTTTACACATACCACAAACTCAAATAGTAGTCACTTGCAAGATCGTAATGGAGCTTGATTCTGTCCTTGAGGACTTGCATAGTTGAGTGAGCGAGGCCGAGGGGGGTGCCATATTGCTTGCTCAGGTCGGTAGTTTGGTCAGACACTGCTGTGGCAGCCATGATTTCTGATGCTCGAGGTCGTACGATAGTAAGATATTGAAGCAGTTGCTCAAGTTTGTTTGCAAATTGTGTATCAGAATCACACAGCAACGTTCACAACAAGCTGTTATCAGAGAGTGCGTATGTACCCCGCGCGTAAGACATGCGCATCAGTAACTGCAGGGTAACTCAATCGTTACCTCTTCGTCTCTGAAGACCGTGCTGGGGAATGGGCTAGTTTACGAGCACAGAAAGATGCTGGAGAGGCTTGACGAGAGGCACCAAAATACATCGCAAAATGACAGTCAAAGGAATCTCCGAGACTATAATTATGTAGTTTGATTGAGTTGGACAGACTAAGCTGTCATGTGTGTCAAATGAAGCAATATGGCTTAAGATGCCTGGTCTTACCAATTAGAATCCGGGCCTCACTGAACCCTTTGAGATAGAGGAGAACTGTGACCATTCAAGCCAATCTACGAGGACAGATTTCCGAAATCTTTATGGATATAGTTTTCTGTTATTAAGTAGCAAAGCTCACATGTTCGCTTGGTAGAACTTCCTGGCGACACACAGGTTCTATCTGGGCACATCGAGTTTGGGTGCTAGGCTTTTGGCTGAGTCATCTACTGCACTGAAACACACGAAGAAGGCCTTCTTCTTCTCTCGAGAGAATGCTGGTGAACTCCAAAGACAGCACATTAAAGTTGTTTCTCGCTGTTGCTTGCAATGGATAAGAAGCAAACTGACTTGAATGATGTCAGGGAGATATATTCAACTTGCTCGCTGCCACAGGCAACAGACACTTTCTACTGAATGACACCTGGTTTTGATAACCGGTTCCAGCGCGAACCTCGTTATTTGAAGCTCTTCTGCAAGTAGATGCTCAGCTTGTTAGACGTTCTGCCTCCAGTGGGTTCGTTTCACTACGCGCCAAAAGAGCAGGGCTACAGGGAGCTACCAGCGGCTGTAACCGCAACCAATTGTTTTACACTGGAGCGACCAAGGACGCGACCACTTTCCGATGGCTCGATACACAAAGCGCTTCGCAGGATTAAAAACTCGATCCCCATTTTCAAGTATTCACAAAGATGAGGAACTGTTTGCTTATCGCTCAGCATCTTTCATCAGGTCACTAACGAATAACACAACTTGTTGTTGAAACTTGAGAAAACAAGACGAATGAACCCCCCGCCATATGACATCATACTCTTCAGCCCAACTTGACTACGGGTACAAGCTCTATTCTATCTTTAAACACCTCACTCACCTGTTCACCTGGCCCTGGATGGCCGTATCTCACCGCTGGCCAAGTTTCAGAATATGCAAGATGATGATCAGAAACAAATCCAGCCAACCCGTGACTCTTTCCAGAAAATCCTGTTTCAACTACAACTCATCAAGTGATGATCTCTTTGGACGAGATCGGCGGTTAGCGACTACGTGAACCCATGTCGACGAGGGTCCTGCTAGCCCTGAAGAGAGACCCTTGGGCCTATTTGGGTAAGCTCTTCACCGGGATCCAGGGGCTTCAGCGGTGAAGAGGCCCCTGTTTAAAAGCTTGATTGGCTGTCAGCCCTGGCAACTCTAACAACATCCTGGTGCGCCACCTCGAAAACATTCACCACCAAGAAATGTTCTGGTGATGATCATAGCCTTTTGAAGTCGTTTCTCGGGGGACCCTGCTTTTTCTAGTGACCTACCCGACGGCATTTACGGCTCAGTTACCTTAGCCAAACGGGTAGCCAGCATATCGGAATCAGTCGACAGCACCGCTACTGCGCTCATGGCTTCAGGCCAGGGTTTCATGGGAAACAGCTTGCAATGGCGTCACCCGCTTGGACTACCAAGATGTGCCGCCTTCCTATCAGTTATATGTCCATGCTCTTCGCCGCCAACTGATGATGAGCTTTGGGACTGCTGGGCACCACTCACCTTATCGCTCCACGGTGTTCCCCTTGCACTCTGCGTGAGTCACTATATATCTATACTTCAACTCGCACGCCATTCACTTGGAGGCTGCTGCAGTTGATGCTGTGATATTGCGAGTACAGTGCTACTTGAAGTACCCTGCTCATTGTGCAAGTCCTCTACGGAGCAGCCTTATAACATTCAACCCGTGCTTGAGGCGGCTGGGCCACTCAAAGCGACAAGTCAAACAAGCCAAACAACCTCGCACCTATAGCCAGCCCAACCGTGCCCTTAACCCAACTCAAGCTCAGCCTCAGTTGTTAATCTACTACAAACGCTACCTACCTCACTACACTTGCGGTCCGTTTTCTCTTGGCTCGGTTTCGGAAGCGTTTGTGTTCAGGCCTTTGCAAGCATCGTGACTGGTCACCGGTATAGGCGGGCGCTTAGCTCACTCAACTCAACCTCACTCTCGTACCCTAAGCGCTGCCGCCGGAATTGTCAAGGGCGTTTCTGTTACAGCTGATTTCCGTTGGAATTTGTTATTCATCAGATACTTTATTTGTGGAGTGAGTCAGGTATGTTTTGCGTCAAAGCTTTCTCCATCACCCTCTCTTATTGTTGCTATTCCCCTTCCTATTAGTTCTATTGTTCGGCCTTTTCTTTCACTCATACACAATTGCACTTCAACCTTGAACAATCAACATGGAATCATAGACGATAGACTGGAAATATCGTTTTGCTCACGGCCGTCATTTCCTTTGTCCCATTTCTTTTGATCTTTCGACTCTGGGCTCTTTATCTAATTAATCTTTGTCCCTACATCGTGCAAATCATCATCACATCTCACTCGATCTGAGTGCTCGTCTTCCCTCGGTCTTCGCATGTTCCTACTTTTTTACTTGTACAATCTCATACAAACTTAATCGTTTGCATTTACCAACAAACATAGATTCAAGATGTTTTCCTCACGGAAAAAAAACGACGACCCGCCGGTCTACCCGGCCGTGCCCAACTCCCTCCGGTCAGAATCATTCGAAATGACCGAGATGCGAAAAGTTCAAGAAGCTAGAGCCGATACTTCTCCAAATGCTACTCCCTACCTAAGTCTCAGAGCAAGGCTCTCTCAAATATGGATGAACCGCTGGACAATCCTCCTCATCCTGGTCCTGGTGCGAGTTATGATTCTCATCGTTGACCTTGAAGAAAACGTCGGAGATGCCAAAGTCAAAGCCCTCTCCGCCTGTACCAAAGTCGAAGATGTTGGCAGCGCCATGGCCTCCATGCCTCATTACCTCTCTAGGGGTGTGAACGAACTTGCAGCCTCTGGAATCGAGAAGTCAGTTGATGCCATGGTGTACTTGCTCGACCTGGTCCTTGTCGGCGTCAAGAACATGATCGTGTTCTACATTAACTTTCTAACTGCCACTTACGTGTGCCTGATTACCGCCATGGTCCACGGAAGTCTGGATGTTGTTGCCGATGTTACTGAAGGGGCAACTAAAAAGTTCAACGGCGTGATTGACAAGGCTGTGGACAAAATAGAAAGTCTCTCCAAGGAACTTGAAGATGGCATTAACAAAGTCACCAAGGGAATTGAAGACTCTGTCTTTGGAGGCCTTGTTCCCGATATCCCTAAAGTTGACTTCTCCAGCCCCGTCAAGGAACTCAAGGACTTTGACATCAAATCCGAAGATTTCGCCAAGGATGTCCGTAAATTGGAAGATGATCTCCCCGACTTCCGAGAAGTCCAAAACTTGACAGAGCAAGCCATCTCAATCCCGTTCGACTTCGTCCGCAAAACCCTCAACGAGACGTACGGCAATTACAAATTCGATCGAGATGTCTTCCCTCTCGCCCAGAAGAAGAAGCTGACCTTCTGTTCTGAGAACACCGCTCTCAACGACTTCTTCGACAACCTATTCGAACTTATCCATAAAGCCCGATCCATCTTCATCGCTGTCTTGATTATTCTCGCTCTGGTCGCCATTGTTCCCATGGCCTGGCTTGAGATCAAACGCTGGCGGCGACAACAGCAGCACGCTCGTCTTATTGCTCAAAACTCGTATGACCCCATGGATATTGTCTACATTGCGTCTCGACCCATGACGGCTACTGCGGGTATCGAGATCGCATCGCACTTCAAGGGCAAGCGACAGATTCTTGTACGATGGCTGATCGCTTATGCCACGTCCGTACCAGCCCTCTTCATCCTGTCACTTGCCATCGCTGGCTTCTTCTCTTGCTTTTGCCAGTGGCTCCTCCTCAAGGCGATCAGAGACCAAGTGCCTGCCCTCGCAGGTCAAGTTGGCGCTTTTGCTGACGATGTTGTTGAGAACCTCGAAAGCGTTTCGGCTGAATGGGCCCATGATGCCAACGGCGTGATCACGAATTTCAACAGTGAAATCAACAACGACGTCCTTGGCTATGTCACCAACGCCACGGATGCTGTGAACGACACTCTCAACACATTTCTTGATACCATGAATGACGGGCTCGACACTGTATTCAAGGGAACCATCCTTCTTGACCCTATCAAGACAGTCCTTCACTGTGTTATCGGCATCAAGATCGAGAGCGTGCAAAAGGGACTCACCTGGGTTCATGACCACGCCCAAGTCAACTTCCCACTCTTCGAAAACAATACTTTCAGCGAGGGTGCGAAGGACTCGGTTGAAGGTGACTCGGAGCTTAACACGTTCCTGGCATCCCCGTCGTCCGCCACTACTGATGAGGTCACGGGGGCTGTCAAGGCAGTTACAGATTGGCTTCACGGGAAGCTGATCCAAGATGCTCTTATCTCTACCGGTATCCTTCTAGTGTATGTCCTAGTTGTCCTTATTGGCACAGTCTGGACACTTGTCGGCATGGTCTCACCAGACAAGGGCCGCGCCGAAGGTGGTATGCGCTATACTGGAGACAACAGACCGGGCTTGAGTCCTCGTGTCGGACACCATGATCCCGCCAATCCCGATGGCGCAACACACTTTCCTCGTTTTGGGTCCTCCTCTGGCGAGATAGATCATTACAGAGATGATGCACCCAGGCATGACGAGAAGTTCATGTCCGGTGCAACAGGGGCCCGTGCTACACAGGTGGACGGCCACCAAAGAAGCAGCTCCTACGGCTACCTAGACACGGCAAGCGGCAAATACTAGGAGTGTTGGAGCCCGATAGCCAGTTGAAGGATGATTTTACTTGCAGTTTCTTTTTTAGTACTCTGGCCCTGGTTGGACCCGCGCCGAGAGAGACGATCCTTTTTAACTGCATGAAGTGATGACTACACGGAAGGCGTTGATATAACGTATCTTGGACATGGAGGCAACTCAAATTTATTTCATATGTTTCTCAATTGATATCCAGAAGGGGAAAAAAAGGTATTGGCCGTTGGATACTTGGTCCATGTTTCGTGTCCAAGGAATAGTCTTGAGTCTGGTTCGTGTTCTACATTGTTTGTGGTCATGATTTCAACCAGATTGTTTCTAGCCTTAGACTGACACATAGTAACAACAAATTGAAGGCTACAATTGCAAATCTTATGGCTTAGTGATGATGATGTCATGTGTGCCTGTGAATGCATGGTAATTGTGACTGTATAAAGATGTGTAGACTTCCTTTGATGGGGGAAAGCTTGTTCTATTTCTGGTCGAAAGAGGCTATTCCTGATACTAATTCAGCCCTACGTGTGGTTCTTTGTTACAAGCTGCTTGGCGTCGGAGTTGCTCGACAAAGAGACTCCCTCGTATGTGCCTTGGTTTTGGTACCTATGCATGATGACTGCAGCAGAGTGAATGCTAGAGAATACCCAATGGTAATGTCCATAACTGCTTACATAGAGAGGAGTGCGAGATATGTCACACGATTCAGATGCCATGATGCAGGACCCTGAAATTGCAACCAAAGCTCCATCCAATGTCATGTTGATTGATTACCCAATTAGGGAATTCCGGAGCCGAAGTGGGTGCTATGATGCTTGATGCAGGCGCGGAGTGTGGGCGGAATTACACCTGCGGGCGACTTGCATGAGCGGGAAGAGCTAACGCACAATTGCAGGTGGCGGAACTCGTTCTTCCGGAATCGGTGGCGGAGAATGAGAATGCAGTGCACTGAGTGCAGTCACCACCAATAAACAACCCTCGCCTCAACTTTCTTTCTCTTTTCTTTAAAGATCCTCACGTCTTCCCTAGGAATCTCCTCTCTTCAATCTCTATATCATTTCTAGGACCAGAGTCGATAATCAATTCGCTATGGACGCTATCAAAGAGACCTTCAGGCGCCTCAAGGAGCAGAACAGGGTCAGTACACCAAATTCTCGTCATGACTGCCCCTCCGCGGGGTAAAACGGCGAGAATACCAAGTTCTGTTGGAAGAACAAAGAAACTGACAATGACTCTTCTCTGTCAAACAGTCTGCGCTGGTAACATATGTCACTGCTGGTTACCCCAAGCCTGAGGACACACCCAACATCCTAATGGCTCTCGAGAAGGGTGGCGCCGGTAAGTCTTTCTCGGCTCAATGACGCCTGTGAACTGAACTAACCGAGTCGCAACTCTAGACGTTATCGAAGTCGGTGCGCCGTTCACCGACCCAATTGCCGATGGCCCTACTATTCAGACTGCCAACACGGTTCGTACAGCACCAATCGCTTTGATTAGACAGGAATTGACTGGTTTAGATCGCCCTCGAGAATGGCGTCACAATCGAGTCCACATTGGCGATGGTGAAGGAGGCCCGGTCTTGCGGTCTCAAAGCCCCCGTTTTGCTTATGGGCTACTATAACCCTCTCCTAAGCTACGGCGAGGAGAGGCTGCTCCAGGACTGCCACTCCTCCGGTATCAATGGCTTCATCGTTGTCGACTTGCCTCCCGAGGAGGCTATTTCTTTCCGAAAGCTCTGCAACAAGGGCCGGTGAGTCAAAACACCCAAATCGACCAGAGTACAATACTGATTGCATACATAGTCTCTCATATGTTCCTCTTATCGCTCCTGCTACATCAGATACCCGAATGAAGATTCTCTGCCAGCTCGCCGATTCATTCATCTACGTCGTCTCCCGCATGGGCGTCACCGGCGCTACCGGCACTCTTAACGCGAACCTCCCTGACCTTCTGGAACGAGTGAAGAAGTACAGCGGCAACAAGCCCGCTGCTGTCGGTTTCGGTGTCAGCACTCGAGAGAATTTCCTAAGTGTCGCTACTTTGTCAGACGGTGTCGTCGTCGGCAGTCAGATCATCACCACCATTAAGAACGCCGCTCCAGGCCAGGCTCTTGCCGATGTCGAGAAGTACTGTGCCTACCTATCAGGCCGCGATTCCGATGAGAACACAAGAGAGGTCGGCCTTGTTGAGGCTGTTGCTGGGGCTAAGGAGCCCAGCGGTGAGAATGTTACCGTCAGTGGTACTGTCACAGATGCCGATATCACCGCTGAGGAGGACAGCGCACTGGTTGCTCAGCTCGCTGCTCTTCACGGAAAGATCCCCGAGCGATTTGGCGAGTTCGGTGGTCAGTACGTTCCTGAGAGTCTGATGGACTGTCTGTCACAACTGGAGGATGGATTCAATGCGATTAAGGACGATTCTTCTTTCTGGGAGGAATACCGATCCTACTACGAGTACATGGGGCGACCCGGCCACTTACACTTGGCTGAGCGACTCACTGAGCACGCTGGTGGTGCCAACATCTGGCTCAAGCGTGAGGATCTGAACCACACTGGGAGTCACAAGATCAACAACGCTCTGGGACAGCTTCTCCTTGCTCGGAGACTCGGAAAGAAGCGTATTATCGCTGAGACTGGTGCTGGTCAGCACGGCGTTGCTACCGCTACCGTTTGTGCCAAGTTC
This sequence comes from Fusarium xyrophilum, assembly GCA_008711595.1. Lineage (NCBI taxonomy): Eukaryota > Fungi > Ascomycota > Sordariomycetes > Hypocreales > Nectriaceae > Fusarium > Fusarium xyrophilum. The sequence continues at coordinate 27,829 of VYWZ01000393.1, read as the reverse complement.
GGCATGGAGTGCACAGTCTACATGGGAGCTGTAAGTCGAAGCCTATCCGCTGATCTGAATATCACCGCTAATGCATTGAATAGGAGGACGTCCGACGACAGGCCCTCAACGTTTTCCGTATGCGACTTCTCGGCGCCAAGGTTGTTGCCGTCGAAGCTGGCAGCAAGACTCTTCGAGACGCTGTCAACGAGGCCCTCCGCGCTTGGGTCGTTGACTTGGACACCACCCATTACATCATCGGTTCTGCGATCGGACCTCACCCCTTCCCTACCATTGTCCGAACCTTCCAGTCAGTGATCGGTAACGAGACCAAGCAACAAATGCTCGAGAAGCGAGGCAAGCTTCCCGATGCCGTTGTGGCTTGTGTTGGCGGTGGCAGTAACGCTGTCGGCATGTTCTACCCCTTCGAGAATGAGCCTACTGTCAAGCTTCTGGGTGTTGAAGCAGGTGGTGATGGTGTTGATACCGCCAGACACAGTGCCACTCTCACTGGTGGCTCCAAGGGTGTCTTGCATGGTGTGAGGACATATGTTCTCCAGGACAAGCACGGTCAAATCACGGAGACACATTCCGTTTCCGCTGGTCTCGATTACCCCGGTGTCGGCCCTGAGCTGAGCTCTTGGAAGGACAACGAGCGAGCCAAGTTCGTTGCTGCCACTGATGCTGAGGCATTCCTTGGATTCAAGCTCATGAGTCAGCTCGAAGGTATCATTCCTGCTCTTGAGACTGCTCACGGTATCTTTGGTGCCATTGAGCTTGCCAAGACAATGAAGAAGGGCGAGGATCTTGTCATCTGCCTGAGCGGCCGTGGTGACAAGGACGTACAGAGCGTCGCTGAGGAGCTGCCTAAGTTGGGCCCTAAGATTGGCTGGGATCTTCGTTTCTAAAGTAAAAGTGATACCATGTTTGGATTATGTAGCAACCATTGAAATGATAGCATGAACAAAAAAGTTTTTTTCTCTATCGTGGCTCTGGCGGGTTGGTGATACAAAAGTTGGAAGGCGTTGAAAATGGAGGGTTTTGGTACATATTATACATAAGACATTTTACACCGTAATCTTTTGCTGGCCTTGTGTCTTTCTGGCTTCCATCTCTGCATCGAGCTCTTTAAATAACAGGGCCTCGTCCTCGTCTGACAGCTCTTGAATGCCCTCCAAATCAGCCAAATCCTCGTCACCCAACACAAACTCCTGCGCTACAAGTTCGCCCAGCGTCGCTTGACTACGCTTGCTTAGGGGCCCCGGAGTAGCGAAATCGAGCGCATACTGGATAATATCATCCCGATCCTCAATCTCCTTGGGCGGCATGCCCAAAGCAATACGCTCCTCATTGAACCGCCTCTGAATATCCTTGGACTGCATGAGCAGCCACCTCAAGTTCCAGCCGCCGGGGCCAAGCTCCTTTATCCTGGCGGGCTTGCTCTTGAGAAGATATTCCTGGAGACCACCCTCTCGGCGAATGGTCTTGAGAACTCGGAGTGTAAGGCGGGTCTTGACGTTGGCTTGTATGGCGGGTAGCCTGAAGACCTTGACGTGAACGTTTGGGCGCCAAAATCGACGGGCCTTGTTGTTGTACTTTTCCGCAACAGTGTTACCGAAACGAATCCTCGCTGAGCCGTATAGACCCTTGTTGGACTGCTTGTAGACTCTTCGCTCGCCATAGGGGTATGGGGGGATCAGGCGGTCGGGCAGAAGATGTGACTTGATCGTCTTGGTCTGCTGAGGCAGAGTTGTGCTGAATAGTCGAGCGGGAGTCGCTGTCGACGATGAGGCCAGGGCCCTCAGAGCCGGCCGAGCGGGGGCCCAGGACGCCATGATATTCGTTATCGAGTCTCGGAGTGTAATTTCCCGGTCAGATACGAGACATTGGTTTTCAATTGACGTCGAGGCGGGCGAAGATTTTTGAGCGCGGAGTGCCCCCTTCGAGATGCCCTGATCGTCGACAATATCAATGACCCTTTGGAGTTGAGATTTTTGCCCTGTCGTTGTTCGGAGGGGCATGATGTTCCGGCGCCGGAGGCATGGGCCGTCCAAGTTGAGGGAATTGCCCAATCAGGTGATTTCGTGGTGTCTTCGCGATGGGATCCACTACAGCTTCACTAGTCAACAAAGCAAACAATGAGTATTCGTCGACCGGGATCTAATCTGATCTGATATACGATGACCATGTTTCCTCCTGTGGAAGACTCTGTTCTTCAGAATAATCCTGATTTTGCGAATCTCTATAACAAACTCACAAATCTTGTACTTAATCCTGATGGATCGACTAAGGAGGACCCCAGAGCTAAAGAGCGGGCTGCAGTTCGAGAGGTGAGACTAGCCCATGGTTATCGTGCCAACAAAGATGTTTTAATCTGACTTGAGGCATAGGAGCTCAACCGCAGGCGCCTTGTCTGCGCAAAACAGCATCTCTTAACCCGCGCCATCTCATCAGCAACACCATCAAGCACACCGCCCGCAACAAGAGCTTCCTCCCGCCTAAGAGCACCTCAAAATCAACAACCTACAGAGTCAAGATCGCAATCAAAGCAACAGCCTTCGCTTCCAGAGCCTCTACTGGATCTTCTTCTCCTTCTTCCTCAACTTCTGGACGCCAACAATCCGCCTCTTCCTCAGGATACCCTCCAGCTCCTATTCGCCCATCCTCCCCTCTCAGACCTTGAGACTCTCCTTCCAGCTCTTGCGCCAGTCATCGCATCGAATTTACGGACATGGGCATTAGGCCTTGCACGGATCGCTCATCCGTCTACGAATCCATCCTTTCTCCATCGACATATTGCTTCGCTACCAGCAACCCTCACGTCCTGGCGTTCTGACCTCGCAGCTGCGGAAGCAGATCTGAGCACTCACCGGTTACGCTCCCTGGCCGCGTTGACAACTCTTCTCCAGTCCGCAAGCAATGCTCTTAGTCTTCTCGTCCGCGCTCTTGAAGTAAAGCACGGCGTTGTAGCCCGGAGCCTTGAGCTCCGCGCCGCAGAGGTCGCCCTTCAAGCTCGTCGTCACGATGCGGATGCTGCTATAGCCGCTGCCTCTGTGCGCCGCACGGTCTACACACCCAAAGCAATTGCTGCTCTAAAGAACTATGGCGCACATTTGCGCGATGCTAGAATACGAGGTGAGGAACGCATTCGCGGTCTACAGGCTGAGTTGGGAGAGTACGGCGTCGGTGTTGATGGCGGAGAGACAAAGGAGAGGAAAATGAGGGAGATGTCGAGGGTGTATCGGGACATGGCGAGACAAATGGATGAAGTGAAAAGAGACCTGGACCGACTGAACCAGAGTTAACAAGGGGAGGTCATTGTGAGACACAATGTGTTTCAGACTATCCACGCTGTATGAAAGATAATGATGGCACAAGAGCTGCGCGAATGACCAGCATAATTTAGACCCAACACCCTAATCAGATCGAATGCTTATATTTTCACGTTTTAAACTCAGTGTGAGGCGCTGGAGAGGTAGCAAACGCATAGAACGTCTTCTATATAGGTTACTCGTACATGTATTTTCAGGTGCTCTTCATCTCGTCATTACTTCTCTAAGTCCATACTAGACTTGGACCCTAGACTCGGGGTATTTTCAAATCCATCTGCCCCGACAGCTTTCATGGTCGTAGCTGTCTTTTTTGCATCCAAGAAATCGCCTGCCAAAGCAGTGTGATCACTGGGTGCACATCCTTCTCATTTTATGCTCTAGTCATTTCGTATTTAACCCTTGACCTTGTAGATGGCCTCAGCAAGACGACCAACGTTTTCAGAAGTGATACCGGCGACAGAGATACGGCCGTCCTTGGTGGCGTAGACGGAGAACTCCTCAGCAAGGCGAGTCATCTCCTCAGCAGTCAGTCCAGTGTAGGCGAACATGCCGATCTGGCTGGTGATGTGAGACCAGTCGTGCTTGGAGCCGAGCTTCTCAAGGTTCTCCTTGAGGAGGGTACGCATGGTGATGATGCGGTCAGCCATCTGCTTGACCTCACCGAGCCACTGCTTGTAGAAAGTAGGGCTGTTAAGGATCTCGGATGCGATGCGGGCACCGTGGATGGGAGGGTTGGAGTACAGAGGTCGAATGATGATCTTGAGCTGAGAGTCGACACGCTTCTTCTCCTCGGCATCGGCACAGACGACGGAGAAGGCACCGGTACGCTCACCATAGAGACCCTATGAGATTGTCAGCTGGCCTTGTTCTTTCTTCACAAGTAAATCTGTTTAGTGTACCATGTTCTTGGCAAAAGACTGGCACAGGGCAATGTTGTGGCCCTGCTTAACGAAGTAGCGGACAGCGAAGGCATCCTTGTCGGTGTCACCGCTGGCGAAGCCCTGGTAAGCCATGTCGAAGAAGGCGAAGTGGCCCTTCTCCTTGACGACGTCAGAGATCTGCTTCCACTGTTCCTGGGTAGGGTCAACACCGGTAGGGTTGTGAGCGCAAGCGTGGAAAAGGAAGACACTGCCTTTGGGAGCACCCTTGACGTCAGCAATCAGACCCTCAAAGTCAAGGCCGATGGTCTTCTTGTCGTAGTAGCGGTACTGCTCTACCTCAAGACCGGCATGGTTGAAGACGGCCTTGTGGTTAGCCCACGAGGGGGTAGGGATGTAGATCTTCTTCTCGCCAGGGAAGAACTTCTGGAGGAAAGCAGCACCGACACGGAGGGCACCGGTACCAGAGATGGTCTGGGTGATGGTGATGCGGTCAAGGGCGGGGTTGTTGGGGCCGTAGGCCAGCTTGGCAGCGGCGGGAGGGAACTCAGGAACACCAGTGATTCCGGCGTACTCCTTGTTCAACTTGGCATCGACGACCTTGAGCTCAGCCTCACGAACAGAGGGAAGAACGTAAGGCTTGCCAGCATCGTCACGGTAGGCACCGACACCTGTATGGGATTCGGATCAGAATGAGGTCGAGAAACAGCGAGAAACCTCCGCATTCGGATGGTGGGGGATGACGTCGCAACATACCCAGGTTGATCTTCTTGCTGTTCTTGTCGGCCTTGAAGGCTTCAGTGATACCTGGACAGATAAGTTAATATCGGTATTCATGGTGGTGAGGCGATTTGTCTTTTGGCGCAAAACGCCCCGCATTCGGAGAAACGGAGCGCATCGCATAAAGCGGGCGTTGTACGTACCAAGAATGGCCTATACAGAACAAAACAAGCAATTGATTAGCAACAGAAGCTCGCGCAAAGCTCAGAAATGGCTGGTTCAACTTACATCCTGTGAGAGGTTAGCATGAGGTCACGGAGAAGAGGTGCGCCAGCAGTGGGGGAGCTCCTTACAGGAGGACCTTGAGGAACGTTGGCCCAGTGAGAGGCAGCGCGAATGGCAACCAGGTTGAGCTGAGCAGGACGGGCAGCCCGGCGGCTGGCGACTCGGAGAGTGGACAGCATTGCGAAGGTGATGATGAGGGATGGATTGATGACTGAGAGGAGGCTGAAGGAGGAGAAGGAGGAGGAGAATAAAAAAGCGTGGGAGGAGAAGTAGAATCACTTGAGGCGATCGATCCTATCCTATGGCGGAGAGTGACTACCTAGGCAAAGCGTGGTGTCTAACGTACATTTTGGCGATCGGGCCTCTTCGGAGCTGGGCTAGGGGAGCTTTTGTCCAATCAGACACTGAAGACTGGATCGAGACCCTTAATTTATGGGGGCTTTAAGCAGCTCCCACAGAATGAGCTCACCTTGATCAGGGCATTTCTCGATGGGCTTCTGCTGCCCGTGAGGTTCTAGTGGGGTTACCCCGGACATCGGCGTGAAAGAATGGCAGTCACTGGCGCTCAAGCCACGATATTTTGATCCTTCCCGGGGTGTTTCTCTCCATGGGATCTACGGATACTCTAGTTGCCATGACTCTCGGCTAAGGTTACGTGTAGAAAAGAATGACTCTTTAACGGCTCATGACACAGACTCTAGAATTGTGAGTCAAAAAGCAGGAGAGTCGGTGTTATGTTTGAATATGAACTACCTTGCTCTATCCGTAGGTAGCTCTGTCAACTGCCGTTTAGGCTCTATAGATAACACAATACCTTATGTCAAGTCGAGGATAATATGTAGAGTACTACCTGGTGAAACCCTCCCTGTTATTTCTGTCGTTCCTTCTTTTCTGAAGAAACGCCTCAAGCTGAGTGGTGCGCCTGAGGCGGTTCCAGGTTCTGTCTTTGCCCTGTTGGGGTCTTGTTCCCTTTGTCCATCATAATTCATTTCTAAATAAACACAACAATGAGCATGGTCCACCAATTTATCCAGCCAAGTCGACAGTACCGAATTGTCCCTTCAACATATCCAAGGACGATATTTTGTCACCAATTGCCCGCCACTTCGGGATAGTATGATCTGAGTACTGTACGATCTCGATGGATGCTTGTCAAGCAAATATGGATGGACGCATGCACGATGGTTCAAAGCAGCTTGCACATGTCAAAAGCCCGATTCATCCGCATTCGATTCATCACTACATAAAACCGGCATTTGATGATACTCTTTCCAACAGCCGGTGAGAGCTTCTCATATATACTCTTCAGCGATAGTTTCTATCTACAGAGTACACCAACACTGGTACAAACCCATATATCTGCTGGAATCAGCTTATATATGAGGCCACCCCGAGAAAGGAGCGAGAAAGCAAAAGAAAGCACCTTCAACCGCCGGCAACCGAATCCGACCCTGACCTGTTTCCAATGACTGTCGATTTATTCTCCAGCTGTCCGGTCGACTCCGGCCTCTTCACCGCGCGTCCCATTCTGGGTCTTCCGCTGGGCCTGTCTGTAGCAGCGGGTCCGCTCTTAGGTAGGATACGGACAGGATAGCGCCCTTCGAAGCTCGATGGCGCTCGTCTCTCCGCTTGTCTAGGTTCCGCTCCCACTAAGTTACTCCGTACTGTCTCCATGCTCACTTTAGCCCTGACTGCGTCACCGAGCCCATGCTTCAGGTACCGGGCTCTACCCTTATGAAATCCACAAACACGCGCAGTTCCCATGCACCGGTTCCGTCCTCGTGACCGGCCCGGTCCCGTGTATTCTGCAACAGCAATACATATGCCGTTGCTGAACCATACAAGCTTCAGGATGCGGTATATATTATCTTCACAAAAACCCACAAGGTGATTGGGCGCAGAAACGTCGGTTGGTTTACGAGAGTGGCCATCCGAACATTTCAAACTGAAATTACCAGAACGTGGGGGCTTCAAACACTGGTCATAGTCACACCAAAAGAAACACAGTACGCAAGAGAATCATTAAGTCAATTACCATGACGCTTTCAACCAAATTACATACTGGAGCCTCCCATTTTGCAACTACATTTTGCAAGTTCATAGGATATGGAGCTTACCCCCGAACGCCAACGCCTGTGTGATGCAAGTGCCAAGGCATATGTCAATGCCGACCAAGATCCGAGATATCCTCTTACCAAGATCTCTGCATCTTTGCATGCGGCGCATTCCAGCTCAATACGTGATGCTTTGCTGGGATATTTGCGAAATCGGGGTACAATCATCTCATCAACGTATTCATCTCTTGCCCCGGAGCAAGAGTGCATAGGAAGCTGAGCAGTTACAATCTGCCAACCTATGCTTTGTCGTGGACCTTCTCAGAGGGCGTGTCCCCGAGTTCTTCGTACCGATTCAAGACATCCTCCTCCACGGTCTCATGGAATACATCCACCTCAGTAGACGCGAACTTCCTTGCGCTGATACCTCGCTCAAAAAGCACGTCGAGCTCCGCAAATGTGCGTCCGCTTGGCTCCGGTAGGCGGAAGAAGGTGTAGATGATGCACAAGAAGCAAATACCACCCTTTTGTTCTCGTCAGTAACGAGGCGTATGTGTCATGGAGTGGCGGAGTGGCTCTTACCCAGAAGAATCCCGCATAATTACCCCAGTCCCAGGCCGTGGGGTTGAGCATATAAGGGGTCAAAACGCTGTTGATGATGCCCACAAGGTTGCTGTTGTCAAACGTGGTTAGCTCTCAGTAACAACAGTTCGGTCATTGCTGAACGCCAATTGAGGACAGCTACCCTTAGCTTTTGCAATATTCGTGACTTACTAGAGGTTACGTCCAAGAACAACTGTCTTGATCTGCAAACGCCGGGATGACAGTTCTCCTACAAGAGAATAGCATACAGTTCCAATAGTCAACTGGTAGAACAGCGCCCATACAATCATCATACAGCCTGTGGCGAGCGATGATTGGTTACGATGAGCCTCGGGCACTAGACCAAGGAAACCCATGATGAGCAGCATGGAACAAAGACCGCAGAGACCATAGAGAACCAAGGATCGTCTGCCAATACCCAAAGTCATAAGACCCCAAGCACCAAAAACTCCGGCCATATTGATACCGTACTGGCCCAGGGCAAATGAATATGCCCTGTCGGCTGATAGTCCAGCCTGTTCAAGGAAGTAGGTGGAATAGTTGGAGAATGAATTGCCGCTCAGGTTCTGAATGGCCCAGATCATGCATACGATCTCGGTACGGCGAAGGTCGGTGCCCTTGAAGCAGTCCCAGTAACTTGCACCTGATGTGATCTTTTCCTCAAGGGCAGTTGTATGTACCATCATGGCGATGGTTTCGTCGGCGTTAAAGTCAGTCTCGCGATCGAGACTAGTCAAGCGAAGCAATGCCTCCTTAGCATCCTGTGTACGATTTCTTCGGACCAGCCACCATGGCGATTCGGGCGCAAAAAAGATGCCAATGAGGAGTGGCAAGGGCCATATCCACTGGAGAGCATATGGAATGCGGTACGCCCATTCATCGTCGCGCTTGAGCATGGCGTGAATGACGCCTATGCCGATCTCCTGGCCAAGACCCCAGCAGAAGTTGACATACGTCGTCAAGTAACCACGCAGAGCAACTGGACAAACCTCAGATGCATAGGTGATGGTCAGTGTTTGGAAGATACCCCACGGGATACCACACAGTGTCTCAGCAACAAGCAGAGTCTGAATGTTCTGGGCGGTAAAGAAGATGGTTGTGAAGCCAGCTACACAGACGAGACAGGCCATGACAGTGTAACGATAACCAAATCGTTCAGAGATCCAGCCGTTGATAAAAAGACCAATGATCTCACCACAATGGGCTCCCTATGAATTGTTGATGAACGAGTACACCGAGAACTTGTGGGCCGATGGCTTACGTTACTCAGACCAGCTTGCCACGCAGCTGGTACCTGATATTCTCCATCATCACCAAGGACGCCATACCTCTTGTTGAACTGCGGGAAGGCATCTGGAAGCAGGTGTTAGTGAGATGAAACTATAGCTTCGCTCAGTATCAGTGCTGACTCCGCACACCAGGCATCTGATTGCGGTCGCACACGGATAGCCAGGGGTTGGTCAACACATACAAAAGTTATTGACGAGAGAGATGTCATAGCCCTCCATTACAATACATGTGGAGATGAGGATACTCCAGAAAATGGCCTTGGGATAGAGCTTGATGCCCTGGCGAAGGGTCATGGTACGCTCCTTGTGGGCAGCCGAACGGGCGTGCTCGACGATGTTGATATGCGTCTTACTGGGGTCGGTGTTATCCTCAGCGGCCGTGTTTTCGGAGGTGCCCTTCGGAGGCGGGGCCGCTGCCGGGGCCGGCGTCACCATGTCTTGTTCGCCCGCCATGGCTTCAGCTTCCTGAGCCTGGTTGTGAAGATGGGCTCATAAGCCAACCGACACCTGACTTACAAAGCTGAAGACGACTGACTATTGGAGAGCACTGCAGCGGACGGAGAGGGGCCAAGCAAATGATCAAAACTTGCCCAAATACGCTTGATGAGGTGGAGGAAGAGGAGGAGCAACGTCGAACGAAGTCATACAATGTAAAGACCAACGTGTGTGGGCAAGGTGACACTTCAAATGGACCACGATAAGACACAGCCAAACCACAGAGAATCCCTGGCGACAGCGATGATAGCCACTCTGGCTCACACACGACCTGCAACAGTACGTAGCAGAAACAGAGAACAAGCAGAGCAGAGCAAAGCAGACAGAGAGAGAACGCAAGAAGAGAGAAAGTCAGGATGGAGTACTCTGTACGAAGGGGACCTTTTTCCAGGTAAAAATGGATCCAAAGGTCAACAACTTTTATTCTAGGGGCTGATGGTCGGATCAAAGCGGGACGAGCCATGCCAGACCAAGTATGGCAGAATCATTGAACAATGGAGTGCCACTCGAGAGTCTGGAGCTCGCAATTTCTCCTTGTGGTCGTTGCATTTGCTAACAGATTGTCGGGGAGCTTGTGAGGCCACAGGCCAATGGCGCCTGTCGAGGAACGTTATCTCTCAAGCCCATCCTTGCTGTTTTTCGAGGGGGCCGATTGCTCTTTTAGCCGCGGGAAGAAACCTCACGGTTCATGGCAGATCTGGTTCATTCAGATATCGGAAGAAGCAATGTTTGGATCATAAGACCCCTATACATGCTGCCACTGTTGCGTCCTTGATGCACTCACTGCCTCACTACCTCACTACCTCACTACAAGCAGAACGTTGATCATTGTTTAACAGCGGCATTCAAGCTTATCTTTTCAGAAGTTACCAAGGGTGCGGAGCCTCAACTTGGCTAACTTTACTCGACTCCAATGCCCAGGAGCTAGAACAATCGGCAGCCATTCAGCGCCATTAAAAAACTTGCGAACCCCTGGAACTACCAGGATAATTGGGGAACTCTTTCAACGTCCGTGGTAGGGCCGATAAATCCCTCGCTCAGTGGCAAGGGCGAATTCTGCCGATTATCTTCATGATATTAGTTGAAGTGCCCGCGGAAGACACCAAATTTGTGTCGTCAAGACATTATTTGAGGCCAAGTAGTGGCTATTACTGCCATATATAAGTTATATACTAGCTTCAATCCGTGACATGGGGGCTGGTCCAGAATACGAAAGCAGAACACTCCTTGGCCCCAATTGATACTGCAAGTCTTGATGATCTCCCAGTCAGCTATGATTCGACAAAGCCAAGACTTCCAAATCCAGGCCAGCTTATAGTTAACGAAACACAGTTGATCTTGAAGTCGTACACATGCCAGGGTGGGACTGCTCTCAGCCACTATGTACGTGATCACGACAGCTCGTGCGGGGGCCATAGTTGATCTATAAAGTTACCAGCCGTCTGGGGAACAGGCGGGGGCTTGCATGGGAATTAAGTGTTTGGCTTTTCTTACGTTATGAGTCAGGTTTGCGTTGCAGTTGTTGAGTACTGATGTGGTGTGATGATGCAGCTCTCACATAAAATGCTACAGATGCCATGCTTGGTTTGACTACTGGCCTCAATTCTTCTTCCACACGTCTCTCCACCACTCCTTTAGCCCATATGCTTTCTCCTGTGCTTCAATATGGACCTTGACACCGCCGCCTCCAGTCAATGTCTCTAACAAACCCGTCTGTTTGCCCGTTTGACCCCCTCCTCCCAGACTCCTAGCTTTTCCGCCCGTCGCACGCTCCTGAATCTCTCGAGCCACTGTGGGCGCAACTTCAGCAAAGCACGATTTGAGTTCTCGCTCGAGTGAAAAGTACGGCTTCTTTGCTAGATCCGGCGCCATCAGGTTATAGCTTCGTGTCAGGGCGTTAAGACGCTCGATCGACAGCTTGAGATATGCCGCTTCAGTTTGTTCCCACGCTGAATCTCGAAACGGCCGTCCAACAACAGGTGAGGCAGCCTTGATCTCTTCCACTTGCCCAGTAGAGTTCTTCCGTATGATTGGGTTGTGCACCTCTTCTGCTGCAGCGTATTCTTCTGCTCTTCGAACCTGCTCCTGCAATGATCCTCCCCGTGAAGCGATCATCCTCGCTGCAAAGCGTCGCCAGTCATTCCGTAGTCGAGCTCTAAAGATGCCTAGCTCTTTGGCAACCTCCTGTTGTTTCTCTATCCAGGGTGGGACAATATCCTGTCTTTGAATCATTTTGTTCATGATATACTCCGTCGTATCGATGAAGGGGTTGTAAGCGCGAGCATCACGCTCAATTCCCTTTCCACGGGGAATATTCTTGAACTGTCCTCTCGCAATGGCGTTCCCGATGCGTTCATTCGCCACTGCTGCGAGACCCGTGATAGAGTTTGGTAACGCTCGGGCTCCAGGCTCAAACCTCTCCCTCAGCTCTTTTCTCCGAGCCTCTTTCTCTTCCTCACTCATACCATTTTTGGCTTGTTGGCCACCCATTCCGACATAGGTGTTCACCTTGTCCCTCGCTTTGGCGACTTTCTCTCCGGCGGATCGCCAAGGTTGCTTCTGCAGTCGCATGTCAACCGGAGGAGGTTGGAACTTACCCCTTAGACCTGGGGCAAGAGGTTTCTTTGCATCATCGAGCATTCGAAGCACCGTGTATGTAGTGCTCTCTTCTCCAGTCCACGCCTGCGCGGAGGCGATGTGCCGTGTTCCCTCGCCTGCTGTCGATGAGAGACCGGCCTCGGCAAAGGCGTTGGCATTTTCAGATTTGAAATTTGCATCTGCAATTTTGTTCAACAGTCTCTCCTTGAGCTCTTCCGAGAAACCAGCATCCTCAACGGCCCTACGACCGGCTCTTCCACCGGTAAAGAGGGCTTCCTCTGTAGCTTCTTCCAGCCGTCGAGCCAAGGGTCCTACTTTCTTCTCGACATTATTTTCATGACTCTCTTGTTCGGCTATCTTTACAGTCTTGTCTTGTGGTTGAACCTCCGTCTTGGGTGCCCCAGCTTGCGCTACATATTGCGCTACATATTGCGCTACATATTGAGCTGGTGGCAATGTTCTGGGTTGGCGAGAGACTTGTAGGCAACGCCGACATACAAAGGACACCCGACGTATAGCCACAGACATTTCGCGAACCTTAAAGATCTATAAGAGACTAGGTTGAGGACCAGTAGAAGTTGGAAATGTTGAAAAAGGATGAACTTGAATGAAATTGTAATGACGGCAATGAAGTTGATCAGTGAGATTAATCAGCCACCCACCCTATACACGCCATCGTCGCCACTTCAGCCATCAACATATCATAAATTTGACTTGGAATAACTATCTCCAGTAAAGTCCTTTATCTTTAGTAAGAAAGTAACTGCATGTGCTCATACTGTTGAATAGTTTGAATTGTCTTGCCGTGTAAAGACTTCGCCAGATATAGGGACCAAAAATGATCTTCTAACCTCGACTCACCACCAACTCAGGCTCAGCCTAGAAAAAATGATTGAAGGCAATGGCGAGTAGAAGGGCAAATACCGAACTAACTGGTGGCCTCGTATGAAACGCAAAGTCTTCCTCATCTCCTTTTTTCTCTTCGCCGTGAGGATCATCTCGGGGTTCTCCATCGGGAGTGTTCGCCCTGACAATCCAAGTACTGCTGCTATTACCGTGGAGTTCCCCACTCGCAAGATTAACTGTGGCTGTTGAGCCGAGGATTTTACCACTTTTACTTACACCGACAGCCCGTGCGGATCTAGGAAGTGGCAATGCTTCCAGGAGGATTTCTGTTTCAAAGCCAAATCGAGATGAATTTGCGAGGAGTCTCGGAGAAGAAGTGGCGTTCTTGTCATCTTCACCAGCGTACTGCTGAAGAGTCAGTAACAGTCACAAGCAAGAGGTGTGTCTGAACGCACCACTTCCCATCGGTCAACCTGAGTATCGCCGTTCCAAGACACATAGATGGTAGCGTTTATCGCCTCATTCCCTGCAAGCGCGGAAGCGATGGAAGGACCCCATGGAGGTCGGCCAATCCATTCCATCTTCCACGCGCGATACACAGACATATCAAGATCGGGATCACCGTCAATTGCATGTGGGATAAATCCTCGCTGAATATCCATGACAACTGTACCATTGGATGTATGCTCTGTGATCCCCGGGTTCGCTCCCCAGCCGATAAGGAAGTTGCCATTGTCAAGGCCCTGGACGCTGCCCCCTGAGCCCGAAGAGATCTTCTGAGGATGGTAAAATTCATGTAAAAGCCTGACTGTCATTTCCTCATAGTCGAGTTCCGCAACAACGCCACGAGAACAATTGTCTCCGCTACATGATCCGCTTGTGGTGACTTGGTTGTCGAAGAAACTGATTTGACTCTCATTGCCCTGGACAAACTTTGCGTCATATTGATTTGCGAAGTTGGTTGCATTGCCGCCACTGAGGTCCTTGAATTGATTGCGCTTTCCTCCGAGGACCCATCGTGGGTTCAGACTATCTGCTTGGAGGAGGATGATCGCCGAAAGACTCCTTGATGACACCAGGTAATGACCTTTCGAGGTCTGCTCCTGGTCAGTACCTGGATGGTTGAGAAACCAAGAAGGGGGCTCTTACCTTTGACACGCTGTCTATGTGAAACCAGTCGAAGCCATCACCATGCATGAACGTCTTTTTGGGACTGTATTTGACCATGGTGTCGGTCAGGTTGACATGCGTGAAGGACCTCCACACGTTGGTAACCCTGTTGGTTTCGAGCTCGACTTCTTGAAAGATAGAGTCGCTCAGCCAACCATCCATTTCACCCCCAAGAGCACTCAAGTTGTATCTGACATCCTGGACAGCGGTCATAAGAGCTGTGCCCCCCTGAGTTGTGAACTCGAACTCATGGATACTGCCCTGTGTAGTCCCCAGGTCTTCGATCTCGACTGTCCATTTCTTCTGGTAGTTGGCATCAAAGGCATGACAGCGGCCGCCCTCAATGAAAGTGAGATATTTGCCTCCGCTCTTCACTTGAGCACGAGCATCGAATGTTTTGGCGTATGAGATATCAGCATATACAAGGCTGAGATCTTTGCTGGAGAAGATAGCAGGTCCCGATTTGTCGCCATGTTCCATTGTCAAGAAGAGAAACCCCGAAGCATCGACAAGACTGGGGCTGAAGGTACTGATCTGGAAGACAGGGGCTACTACATCCGAGGACTTGAACTCCTGTGTGGGAAATTGACCGAGGAAGCCCTTGTTGTATGCCTTCAAGTCATTCACAGGAGCGTCATCTGCGAGAGAGGAAGTAGCTAACGAAGCAAGCGCCGCGACTTGCACCAAAAACGAAAGCATTTTTTAGGAGTCAAAAAGAGTGAGAAACAGAAAGGAGAAGAGATGGCTTAGAGAGGAGTTGCGAACAACGAAGCGAATGACGAGAGCTCCAAGAAAACTCCAAAAGTGCCCCAAAGACGAAATTTCGGGAGAGTGTAGGAGGTAAGAGGATCGATCGTTGATATTTGTCGGTGTAGGACGAGAGTTTCAAAAGCCTCTCACAAGAAACGATGGAGTAAAGACGACATGAGATTTGCCGTTACCCCAAGGCAGTTGCACTGAACAGTTTCGTGCCTGCCCTTTCTGAGACGTGCAACTGTAATCTAAATATGAGAGGCAGGCAAGAGTCAAGACTTGTCCACGACTTCCTTCCCGTTACATCTAGATGAAAGGAAGGAACACTGAAGGAAGTACCCAAAGTACTTGTCACGTCATAAAGCGTCCCTTCCATAAGGTACCTAGGTAGGTGCGCCGGACCCCAGACACCGCCGCAGTAATAGAATGGCTCGTTCCTTTTTGTACGCTCTGTGACATCTCTCTGATGCTTGGTTTAGGTATGACTGAGACTCTCATCGTCCATAATTATATACAAACAATGACAACACAAATGCTACAAGTGCCTGTGTCCCCCATATATAGCTCCGCAACACCATTAATGACTTTTGTGCTCCTCCCTTCTGTTTTGTCCATGGCCTGGGCTCCTATTTCCGAGGGCCTACGGCTCTACTATGTATATCCAATCCCAGTCCAAACTCCTCATGCCATGGTGTATCAGTTTGTTCCTTTTTCCGTTGGTCGTATCTAGTCATTCATAAAACAACGGCGATGAATCATATCCTATATTCGGCCCCCTTCAAGGACATCTCGTTCGAGAATCTCAATCTGGCCAGATTCCCCGGTGCGTCGTCGTTCCATGACCCACCGCGTAGCTCCACTATCTTCCTCTTTGACGTATGATATACTGTCAGCGGAGCCTTTGTGTCGATGGCCCATACCCGGACGCTTTGGAGCTGAGCCTGGCTCAACCATACTAGCCCTGTTCGAAGTCTCCAGAGGGCCCACCATTGCCGACGCCGGCATACTCTCAACATCGGATATCGGAGAGATGGTATTGTCAAAAGACTTTGATGGGGGTCTGCTAATGTTTAGAGGCGCTACCGGGACATCCCCTCTTACGCTGGTGTCGAGTTTGGCCAGTGTCGGGACAGGAGGAGGAGACAATGTCAAACCGGGAATGCCACCTGTCAAAGTCGGGCTTCCTGACGCGCTCACACTGTCCGAGTCATGGCTGATGGTGGACAGGACCGAATTCTTTCGAGTATGGAAGGTCGTTGGGCTCATGATACTCTGTCCCCATGGTGAGCTTGATAGGTCACCCCTCTCTGACCGAGGAGATCCATTCTGGCTAGACACAAGACTGGCTTGAGAGCCACCCCAAGCCCTGGATCGAAGACGGAGCAGGGCAGACAATGTCATCTCGTCGCCACGATCACCCATCAGAGCAAGCTGGGCTAGACCAGGACTTTGCAGCGGTGTTCCACTGAAGCCGGGCATACCAAGGCTCATGAACGAGTTTCTGTTGGAATACTCCGACCGCTCTGTGATAGGTGTCAAGTTCGGCTCCCTTGAAATCATGCGTCCACTTGTGCTGCGGTCCAAACCATTCTTGGGTCCGAAGAAGCCCCCATTAGCATACTCAAACTCAGGTCCTTGTTGCTGGCCAGCTGGGGCTGAGTAAAAGTTGAATTCCTGGCCATACCACCCCTCACAGTCATTAGCCAGAGCGCTTGCGTTGGCCTCGGCAATGATAGCATCGTCATCGAGCTCGAAATCGGCCATGTCTTCATAAGAATCGTGGTAGCCACCGTAATCATCAAAGCTCTCATAACCGTCCTGCCTAAAAGAGTCATCGCGATCTGGTGTATCAGGCGATTGGCTTGGCTCAGATAGAATGGTTTCATCAGCCGTTGGCGAAGAACTCCGTTGAAATTTGCCCGATGCCGCTGCCTTGTAAGTTGCGGCAGCGAGTGCAGCCTGGTAAGCCGCCATGGTATCACTGTTAGGAGGCGATAATGAAAGGACCATTGCTGAAGGACCCTGAGGTGATTGAGGTTTGGGGCTGTCGTGGATAACCTCAGGCTCAACAGGTTGCTTTTCCTCCACATTGAGGGATGTATGCGCCGTAGTCTTGGACGTCTCTGAACCCGCAGAGAAGGGGGCTGTCATATCGGACGATCGATTCGGTTCATCTTGATTCGCGGATCGTTGCAACGCATTCGCAAATGCCCCTGCGATCGGTCGACCGAATTGATCAGTATCATTGTTGTCGAATATCGACTCGTCGAAAGGGGTTTCATCCCATTCTGGAGGGACAGCAAGATCTTCGGCAAACTCGTTCCTCTCGAATTCCAGCATCCCATCATCATAATAGAGCTCGTCATCGTTTAATTGGCGCCCTGTGTCTATCGGTGGCAAGTCTTGGTTCTTCTGGAATGCAGACTCATTCTCCAGGCTGGGCACTCTCGGAACGTCCAGTCCTTGGATCCCTAGTCCACCTGCCTGCATCTCTTGATTCAGTTGTTGGTCGAGGGGCAGGTTAGGAGACAATTCTCCAAGTATGTTCGGTGTGTATCGACTCATAGCATATCCGATCCGATTGCCTTCTGCATCCCTCGGGGTTGGCAAGAAGCCTGCGCTGCGTGGGCTCGTCAACGATGATGTAGGGCCCGATCGTTGAAAGACGAAGCCAGAGAAGTTCTCTTGATCGTTGTCCGGATCAAGCTCATCGTCTTGATCGTTGACCACGTTTCTGCCCAGGGTATTGTTTAGGTTGTTGTCGAGATGCCCGCCCATGGGGTCGTTTAGCGTATTGTTCATGTTATTATCCGGATGGTTGTCTATGTGGTCATTGAATTCATTGTTGAATCCGCCGTCGTCCATATCATCATAGTCATCACCGACTATAGGAATATCTTCCTCGAAACCATCGTCTTCCATCATTGCATCGTAATCGAAACCATCGTCATCAAAATCATCAAAACGCGAGTCTCGAGCTGCAGCGGGCTCAGCCGTCTTCTTCTCCAGCTCTCGTTGTCGATGCCTATCTTCAAGGAGCTTTTCTTGTTTTGCAGCACCGATCATGTCAAAGCTAAACCTTGAGGACGTACTCTTCATATGTCGCGGAATCGCAGAAGGGATGTCTTTGCCTGACAACCCAGATAGTGAGGGTCCTCTCGATCTACCAGCCCGAGGTGAAGTGGATCTCTCGTGGATGTATGCTTCTTCATCGATCAACCGTAATGCTTGAGGCGACCTTGGCTGGACCGAGATGGGAGCGTTGTCCTTGGGAGGTACGGGAGGCGCATCTGACAAGGCGAGGCTAGCCATCTCTGCTGCAGGAATTTGAGCAGCAGTAGATGCTGTGCTTGGCGTCATCTTGAGGGCCCTGGAGTCTTGGGAGTAAATAGACTCGGAAGCATTACTAGGCTCTCGCTGGGTTAAAGGTGTGGCCGAGAGAGGAGTCTCATTTGCCTGACTGGCAGCTGGGTTCAGAAACCTCTCTTGGGTGGGAAGGGGAGCGGAATTGGGGACTGGCGAGGCGAAAGGAGGTTGCACTGTTTCCCTGTTTGGGGTGTTCCTCTTGGGCCGCGGGGCGCTGAAATCATGGACTCGAGTTCCCATGATACGAGGGTCATATATTGGATCCTCGCCTCGCCTCGCCAAGGGTAACGGGCGTAAGTCAGGAGCATGCTGACTGTTCTTGCGCCTCATCAATAAGGTCGACATTGGTTTTTTGAGAAAAGGCAGCCCTTTTTTGGGCTTGGGGCTTTCAATGTTACTTGTTGTCTGTGTAAGCGAGGGGAGTTCCGTAACCAGTCGGGTACCTGCAGGACGGCGACCGGTAGGTGCAGCGGCTGAATGCTGAAGATCTGTAGGTGTACTGAAAGAGGATGCAGTTTTTGTGTTCCTCAAAACTTGTGGCGGTGGCCGTAAAGGAGCGCCGTTTGAGGTTAATGTCGGTTGAGATGCTGAATGCTGTCCATGTAGACTAGATCCTTTGCCATTGTCCGCACTTTCAAGAGCCTGAGCCTCCAAGTCCCGCTGATACTTTCTAAGAGCAACACCACCTATGAATGATCCCTTGCTAGAAGAGCTTTTGGAGTTCGGTTGCGGTCGAGGAGGATCTAGGGGGCTTGTGGCAGCATTCTGGCGACTATCTCGTGATTTCCCAAGGTCCTCTGTGGTAACACGGGCTATGGGTGGTAGAGTGGGAGGCAATGCAGAAGGACTCGACGAGGTCGGTCGTAGTTCCGGAGAGAGTGCATCGGGAGAGAAAGGCACAGTGGGTGTAGGCGAAGTAGGATTGTTATCGGGAGAAGGCGAGGCAGGATTCGAGGGCCCTCGCCTGTGGAACCTCAGATGGGACAGCATACCGAAGAACCGGCTGAGGTCTGCGTCAAGGAGAGTGAATCAAAGTGTCGACGGCGGCTGGGTGGGGGGAAGCGCTTCCGCGCTCGAGCTTGCGTAAGGGAACCGATGCGTAGTGAGAAAAGGGCAGCGCATCCGTGGGGCAGCGCCCGATGGTGTAGTGTAGGGCGAAGCAAACGGTAGGCGAAGGAGGCGATCGAGACGCAATCATGGCATGACTCAAGGGGTCGCAGTCGCAAGAGACAATGTAAACATAGTGGCCGATCGATAGGGTGTCTTGTTTGTCTGGGCGTGAGAAGAGCCGGGTATCGATAGCGGGCAGCAAGGGAGCGTAAGCTTGTTTCTAAATGCGCAGCGCAAAGCAAGGCAGCGATAGCCGAAGTATGTTTTTTTGGGTGAGGCTGGTGCTGAGTAGAGAGGCTCGGAGAGTTCGGCGGTATAGTCGATGTAGATTGCCGCGGTGGAAATGATGGATGGGATGTTGTTAGGAGGAGGCTGAGGAGATGAAGTGACAATCTGACTAACTTAATGGACCTGACCCCCGATGCGTGGTTGGTGACGGATTTACAGTTTCAAGGGACCCGATCCAAAAGCCTGGCAATGGCAAGGAAAGGCAAGACAACGCAAGGCAAGGATGAGTTGCACGTGCATAAGCCACTCGGATACGACTCTGACGCGGCTCCTCGAGTTCAATCCAATCAGAACAACAACAATGATGTTGTTTCAAGACAATATTCAAATCAACTGTATCATCAGTTGCTACAATCAATAAACCCAATAAGAGAACCAAGCAAGCAATTATTAGCTTTGACAAGTACAGCGCTGCCGTCGGTAGTGGGGCCAGCTTCTGCTACTCCGTACAGCAAAGTAAACCAGGCTTTGCGCCAAGTCTATAAAAAGAAATCCCTAGGTATCCCTTACAATTAACAGCAGGATTAAGAGAGAGAGAAAAGTGCACAAACAATGCGTCTTCCTTGATGATGAACATTTGTCATTTCCGAGGCGTATTCATCTCAAAACAGAGTCTCCCTTGCTGTGGACAAAGGGCAGCTTTATTAACTACTGGCTACCTACATCCACTTACACAAGCTCGCCCTTCATCAACTCTTTACGTGCAAGTGGCATTCGAGAGAGTCTCTGACTGGGCCTAGGGTCTGTACAATGGGTCTCGGGTTGGCAAAGGGGTTGAGTTCTGTTCCTGTTCTCATAGAAGTCTCAGAACACATTATTGCTCTGGGACATGATTTCTACTCGCTAAGTATCTTGGCTCTTCCACTTACATCGTAGCAATCTCCGAGCATGAATTTAACCCATCTAGTGCATCGGAGGAAATCATATGCAGTATCAACGACACCCATGACTTGGCTTCCAGCTCTGATGGGCTGCTATACGATATTTCAATGCCTCGCTCTCGAGTCTAACTTGCCAAGACGACGGGAGCACGTGGGCGGCAGCCAACCCGCCGCCGATAAGGTTGATCCCTCAGAGTCGTCTAATCACATAAACTTTGCAACAGCTATGCCAACTATCATGACATACCCATAGTAGGTGAATAGATTTGCGATGGTGTTGGCCATGGCGATTAAGCTTATCTGAGACGACCCATGTTAAATTGACTATTTCTTGCAACTGGTGGTTGGAGCTGGCATTTCGATCAGGCATGTTCCCTCGAATATTACCTAGGTACACAATTGCATCGTCGATGACAAGGCGAGGCTGTTCATTCAGCTGTTAGTTAATAAGCAGCCATATCGAGCGATTCCCCTCAGTTTTCATGCGTCATCGAGTAACATTCCCATTTCGGGCTTGTGTAACGCTGCTGAGAATTATTTACATAAGTCAACAATAATGTCGATCAAAGCTTAGTCGCATTCGTTACATTGACCCACGGCACATTTCATTCACATCAGAAAGCGATGAATCTTTTGACTTGCGTAGTTATTAGACAGTACTCGTGATTCAGTCAGCTGTCTTGTTTTGAGTCCAAAAATAGGAAAAAGAAAACAAAGCGGCAGCCACAGTTTCAAAAGTCTTCAACCCTCAACGCTGACCTGAGCCACGAGGCTGTGGGGTTTGGCGAACTAATGCGGCGTTGCCGAGCTTAGAGCCTCAAACAATCAGGCTAGTGTGTAATATGGACGTACGATGGCTGAAGGCGTCGGAATCACGGCATTCAGTTCTCACTGACGGACGGAAATAAAAGATCCAATAGTTGAATGAGAGGAATGTTATTGGAGAGGACCGTTTATTCTATACCATCTTCGATACGGGGTGGTTCTTGGCGATGGCTTGCTCGGCCCGTGCACGGTCTCTGCTTGAAGATATCTATATCTTTGTTTTGTGTTTGGGAAAAGCTTGGGGCACATTGTCAATATCATAAAACTTTTCTTGTCTATCTAATCTAGCAGTGTAGCACAGAGACTGTATCTTTTGCTAGGGCTTCCAAGACTTGTAGGCAGTAGGATTCCTGGGTAGACCTCATCATGAGTCGATTACTGGTAAAACCTAGGAGGTAGAGGGCACTAGAGGCTGGGCGCTCATCAAATTATATCTGGCGTAACCGAGCGCTCCGAACGTGGGGAAATGATAATGGCGTCGACTTTTGTTACTTTGGCAGCAAGGAGAACGTGAAGACAAAGTGATTGTGTATGGTATTTGTGCAATGCAATATCCGTTGGTGATCAACCGGATGCATCGTTACCTTGGGAGGCATGAAGTTTGTCTCGTGCGTTATTACCGATTGCGGCTCATGAGAAGCAAGCACTGGAGCAAACCTGCAGCACATCACTCAGTGATCAACGGCTGAGTTGCACTCGTTCACTCACTTCCCCACAAACCATCAACAATACCTAGATAGATCTCACGTCAGGTTCTGAAAGTTGAGATTCTTGGCCTGTGATCGCCCGTGGCTTCGGCCCTAGCCTGACTACCTTACTAAGACCTGAGTCTGGGGGGAGGAGGCTCAGACTCCACTGCTGACGACGCATCTCTTGGGACTAATTTTAACTTGACAAAGTGAAGAGAAGGGGCCAAATTCAAAAGAAACAGCAACGGGTTGTAACTAATGACGAGGCCGGAAGACGGCACCGGGATGTGGGTACAGACGCGCCGGCCGGATCCCGCTGTAACCGTGACGTGACGTTTCTTGCTGGCTTCAATCGTCTCGAGAGATTCAGGAGAGGGTGAGAGGGAGACAATTCGATGAGATTCGCTGATCCATTCTCTTGGCCACATGGGAATCCACCCTCCCAAACAAGCATGCCTCTAATCTCTCGTCTCTCTCTGCCTTGTCCTCCCTTTCCTGAATCGCTTTAGGCTCACTACATCCCGCGATACCAAGTCTGTGAGAGGTCTTGGCCACGCAACAAGTTGTGATGAGACTCGGCTTGGCAATGACTGTTGCATCGATTTCTCGTTGTCTCAGTTTTAGTTTAAGTAGAAGCGTAACCGTTAGACTTATCGACCCCGAGGCGTATCCCTGATAAATCAATTGCTTATTCCCCCATAAAATTCTATCCATCATTTCGTCTTATTTAACTTCAGTGCAGCCTTATTTTTCGCAATAGCCTCTCATCTCGGCCTGCTCTAGGTGTTGCTCCTGTCAACCCCAAACTCTCTCGTCTTAGACTCTTTGATCCTCGCATAACGCCCTATTATCATACATAGCCTTTACTCTGAGAACAGCATCTCCCCTGAAAGCCGTTTCTAGCTTCTCATCCCGTCCTGCTTTCGAAACGCCTCGTTCAAAGTTATTCACTGCCTCGCACCGGCAACATTCCCCCTAAAGCGTGCACTCAATCACTTTGAGAGGCTACTTCCACGAATTGGCCGTCCATCACCGGATCATCGGCAAGGATTTGCATTTTCTAGTTCTAGACTTGTCCTATTTCTATCTACAGAGTACGATTTCTCAGCCACATCCACACCAAACGACATATACATTTTGTCCATGGCCCACATGAGTACTTGAAATCGCCGTGCCTTTTTCTCTTATTAGTCGCTTCTACTCGCTCGACTCTAGCGCATCATGCTTCAAGCACGATGGAAATCACCCGCAGAGCTCGATCATCAACTACCAAGTCGTCGTGACAGTCATGATTCTGTCATGGGTAGACTCGGTGGAAAGAATCTTGTCATATTTTGCTCTACTCGCGTTTGGCGCGGCGCGATTAAGCTTATCCTTCAGATCGCTGCCCTCTTCTTCACCACCTTTCTGATCTTCGGCGTATTACCAAATCGACTATCAGGTGGACAACTCAGAAACGGCTCCACTGGATTATTTTCTTGGGGTAGACATGAGCCAGAACCTGATCCGTTTTTGCGGATCGTGGTGTTCGGATCCCCTGATGTCATGGGTAATGTCAAAGATCCCCGACGCAAAACATGGACAGAAGAATTATGTGATGAGGTTAGTTGCCAAAGCTCGATATTGTGATATCGATCCTACTTACTAACAGATCACTAGCTTAACTGCACTTCTTATCTCTCATTCGTGCCAGATGGCCGACCAAACAGGGGCCTCATCAGCAACGAACTCCATCAAAAAGGCGTCAAGGATCTTCTCAACATCACAAAACATACAGACGTGAAGAAGAAGCCAGCCTTCGACTATAACTTCATTTCTAAACAGTACCCAACTCCAGACAGAGTCCCTGACTTAGCCAGCCAAGTGAAGACCTTCCTCGCGATGCCACCACCTGAAATCCCCCCGCGCGAAACGCTCTGGATCTTCAGCTTTGGCACTTGGGAAATCTGGAACATGGCCGCAATGCCAAGGACAAAGTCGGAAGATATCATTACAGATATGGCGAGGCTTATCCTTGACCAGGCTGAAATACTCTACGAGCGATCACTAGACCCAACTTCCATCGCGTACTCGGACTTTTGGACGAATGCGACCGAAACCCAGATCAGAGAGCTGACCGCACCCGGCGCTCTAGGTAGTGTCGACAAACGCAAGTTCGAGAGCTTTCGCATTATCGCGCCTATGATATTCGATGTATCCTTGACACCGGCGTGGCAAGCTCGACAGGCGCCACCAGCACCCAACAGTGTTGTAGAGCATACCCGAAATGCCGCGGAACTGACCAAATACTGGAATCAAGAGGTGGATTTTGCAGTTGCTGAGTGGATTGAGAGATCAACCAAGAAACCCCAGAAGCCGGCTCCTGAGGACAAGTCATCAAGCAAGACCAAGAGCAAGAGAACCGAGAGTGCTGAACCAGTTGAACACAGCGAAGATACAAAAGACTCGGCGAAGAAGACATACGAGGGCGAGCGTGTTATCCAAGCTCCATACCCCATGCGTAACGGGCTGGCGGTGGACATTGGAAAGGTGCTCCTCGATGCTATGACAGAGGGTGAGATGCAGCATGCCGCGGTGGTAGATCTGCGAGGACGTGGTACAATGTCACCAAACGCGACGATGCGATTCGCTGATGTCTGGACTTCATGTGTCAAGGCTGACCTGTCTGATCTCACTATCGATCAGGACAAGGTCACGGCTGACTGTGCCGTCGAGAACGACCATTTATTCTACGACCCGTTGACGATCAGCGCAAGGGCCATGAAGGGCACAGTTCAAGCGATTGCGCAAGAAATCAAAGACGAGCTGTTCAGTGCAAAGAAGAAGAAGGGTTGGTTATATGGGGGATGGTAGTTCAAGCAAGCGTGTATGATCAGTTGGTTTTCAGTTTGCATTTAACATTGCATTGCATTGCATTGGTATTGGCCGATACCCGGTGGATAGAGACATGGAAATGTATATATGATTAAACACAGGATGGATGGATGGATGGATGGCGTTCAAGAGCAGACAGAATCGCTTTATCGATAAGATGGAGAACGAGCATCTCCATATGTATAAGCTACCGCACAAGTGCCAATACGAATTCGACAACCCTACGAGCCCCATCAGTGACTACAAAGTCTGTTCTTGACGTACGGGCCGAACCTTGAGGGACTAACAGGGGGTTCTCCCAAGGCCGAGATCGCCGGCTCGATGCTGGATCTACTACCAGGAAGTGGGCGGACGGGACACCATGAAACGTGAAGATCGGTAGGGAAGAGATTAAGTCAAAGTTGGTTGATCGCCAGAGAGGTTAATTCTAGCCTGCAGAATTTAATGCCCGTTCGTGATCCAACAGTTGAGCTGGGTCGAGTCGAGTTAAGGATGTGACGTAATACGGCAGTTGATCTAACCCCTGTAACCTCGATCGATCACTACAAGGGTCCTCTCTCGCCTGGCGAATCCAACATCCGAGAGGTCAATTGCAACTATGATGCCAACATGACCGACTCCTGTTTTTTGACAGAATTATAGCACAGCCCACTGCAAGCCACACTAAAACGGTCCAATCTTGGCTTTGGACGGGTCATTCTTCTAGGCATAGCGCCCACGCGGGTAAATCTCCACCCCCACAAGCCTAGAAGATCGGCGCCGCTAGTATCACGCAGCGATGTCACAAGTCCAAGACCTTAAAACAAAGCACGTCGCAGCCTCTATAAACAATTTCCTGTGCTATTGATTTGATCTTCATATGAGGTCACGGATATTAGAGCCAAGACCTGAGCTGCTGGCAAGTCCTTAACACACGTGCTTTCCTCCTGTGACTGACACCCTGAACCTTCTGTTCTCTTGTAATCCGTGAGACCGCCTCCTCGAGAGTACCTTAAACATAAAATATTGTCTCGCTGCCTACTTTTTGCACTTTCACGCCCTGAAACCTGACCTGGACATCCACGAGACCTTGCGGCTCCTGATACAGCCTCGCTGCTCCTAGGACGCATACTGCACGAGACCTCATTTGCCTCCCCAAGGCAACTCGTCCTATAGTATATATCTTTAGCTCGTTATCGCATTTCAAGATGGCGGACAAACTAGACTTTGATCCAAGCGCTTTCGCAGCCGGTATGCAACTGCGCACTCGAAAGACCCGAAACTTTGACAAGATCGAGCACGATCTGCCCGACCCCAAATCCGCTGCTTTTCGAAAGACACAAGCTGCTGCTCTCTCAGCACCTGTCAATGTCTCAGCCTGGCTCTCGCGCTTTGCGCAATGGAACCCCTTCGGAAAAGCCGTCGATGCTGGCGATATAGTGTGGTTGATGGACAACACGGCGTACCTAAACCCTGAGACCGACCAGTGGGAGGCCGAGTTTGTCGCTGCAGTATTCGACAACGAGCCCAAGTGTCGCGTGGCGGATATAGTGTCTGGAATTGCTTCAACGCTGGGGTTGGCGGACGACGCGGCCGAGCGCGATGTTATCGAGAAGAGAATCATTCCGTTCCTCTGGGATACTCAAGCAGTGAGAGTTTTCTGGATCGAGCACAAGAAGAAGGAGATTAAGTTGGGACCGACGAGTATCAATGGTATTACCACGAGCGTTGATCCTCTTGATCACGCCCATAAGGGGTTGGTAGTTGATGCTACGGCGTTGGTACCTCAAGGCACTCAAGGCCTTCATGACATGCAGACTTACTACGCTGGACCTGAGGGTTGGGCCATCATATCCGGTATGTTCCTTCAGTCATTTGCTATCAGCCATACAGACTGACACGGCTCAGATGTCGACGACACCATCAAAGTCACCTTGACCAGCGACCCTCTAGGCATCCTCAAGACCACCTTTGTCGACGAGCCAACACCAGTCCCTGGCATGCCCGAGCTTTACTCAGAGCTTCAGACTCTTCTCCCTCGCGACACTCCTTGGTTCTACCTCTCAGCATCCCCGTACAACCTGTACCCTCTTCTTCGAGAATTCCGAGACCGCTACTTCCCGCAAGGCACATTGATCCTCCGAGATTCGAGCTGGCGCACGGTAGCAGGCTTGTTGTCGGCGCTGACAATGGGAACTGAGGAGTACAAGGCAGATCGCATGAAGAAGATTCACTCTTGGTTACCAAAGAGAAAACTCATTCTTATTGGCGACTCGACACAATCCGATCCCGAGGCATATGGCGAGATGTAAACAGCCCGCACTGATACAGTACCTCTTTGCTGATTCGCTTGTAGCTATCGAACATTCCCAGGCTGGGTCAAAATGATACTTATTCGCAAGGCCACAGACGTCGCTGCTGTTGGCATTGAAGAGAAGAACCAGCTGGAGAGATTTGAAAAGGCATTCAAGAATGTACCGGTTGAAGGGTGGCATGTTTTCGAGGAACCGAGTGAGTGTAGCAACATTGTTCGGGATCTCGTTCGTAAGAGGACTTGAGAGGTTATTGTGTTCACTATAAGCAATGGAATTATGTGAGGAGGAATAAGAGTGTTGTATAGCTGTACACGACGCGCACTGGATCATTATAGAGGGGTCACTCTGTTTTATTGCTTGGGGGTTGGTATGGGCCATGACAAATGATGCGTGTACAATTTTGTTATAAGGTCCTTAACATTCTTCATGCTTTCGAGAGAAGTTCAATTCAATAACTGACATACAATTTGTCCCACTTCAACATCAGATACTTCGGGGGG